>QUOG01000162.1:0-22843 GCA_010416905.1 Polistes dorsalis
CGTCATTTTTATATATGTGATGATAGTTAACGATTGTTTTATTGTATATTATTAGTTATAATTTTTTTTAAGTGTAATTTTGTTCAAGTTTTATTTTAATTTTGCAGAATAATAATAATTGTAATAGCAGCAATACCACCAATACCACCCTAATTCATTAATTAACAGTTGCAGGAATAATTTATTCAACGATATAGTTGTTGATTTATTTTCATTTTAAATAATCGTCATAATTTTTAGTGGATCGTTTCGATAGTTTTTTTCTTTGGTTATTATGATCGTCATTTTTATATGTGATGATAGTTAACGACTGTTTTATTGTATTATTAATTATAATTTTTTAAGTGTAATTTTGTTCAAGTTTTAGTTTAATTTTGCAGAATAATAATAATAATAATAATAATAATAATTGTAATAGCGAATGATGTATTTGATGTATTCAAAGTTATTGTTATTATATATTATAATTGTATTTTTAATCGTGTGTGTGTGTTGCAATATTATAGTTGTTATTATATTTTGTATTAATAAAAAGAAATTAAGAAAAAAATGATTATTGAATGAATATATCGGAAGGATTTAAATTTGTCAGGATAGAATTATACGTTCCTTATGACGTATTTATCGTTGCAATGACGTCAACAGTACCACCACCACCACCACCACCACCACCCCCAATCGCGAATGCGTGGGTCTATCTTTTTAGCAATTTTTCTTGTTCCTTGTAAACAAATATTTCTCGATTATATCAATTTCATTTAATTCCGAACGTCATAGTTTTCCTTTTGTTCGTTGTTTGTTTGGCTGGTTCACAGTTTCATAAATGATTTCATACGACAAATTCATTAATTATGTTTCGTATGATTGTTTCCATCTGTTACATCATACGTCATCCGTTGTCATCGTCGTATGCAGGTTCACCGATTACCCCGATTATGGTTCTAACATGTTTACAATCGAAACTTGAATTATTAGTTTGCTTTGAAAAAATAATTCTTTAAATTTATATATTTAAACATATCGATATCGTTAATTTATCGATCATATACAATAAGATTCGCGCTAATGAAAATGATCGCGAATAATTTTCATTGCTTTTCATCGTATCGAGAAAAATCAAATTATTAAAAAATTATAAAAATTATTAAAACACAAATTATAAAAAAAAAATAATAAAAAATTATTAAGTGTCGTAAAAAAAATTGGAATGGGTTTAAACAAATCTTGTTTATAAGAACGAATAACGTTCCAAAAGATTTTCTTAAAAACCCGTCCAATTTTTCCTACGACACTTTTTATTAGTTTAATCGCGAATAATATTGCGAATAAAATATAAGAAACATTTGTAAGTAAATTGAATGATTCGAATGATTTCCAAGGGTGGATCTTGAAAATTTGTATGAAAGTTCGGTCAGTGACGTGTTCATAATTGTATCCTGTGTTAAAAGTATGTACCGGTTACTTCAACGATGGAGACCAAAGAGACTGATAACACACGCATATATATATATATATGTGTGTGTACACGTACACAGAGAAATATTACACGTGAGTAGCGTGAACAATGCAATGACATGGCAATTTGTGTTCCAGTAAAGCTTGCGGACTAGGTCACATCCATGTAGCCTCACTTTTCTGATTACCGGGTTAAACGCTCGCATTTCGTTCGAGAATGACATTACCCTTCCAGACAACTGAGCTTCAGTTTTATAACAAATTTACTCATACATTTATCAAACAAAAAAGGTCACTATAATCCTGTTTTTCTATTCGATACATCGACGATAATTTTCATTTCATTTCATTCGATTTTTATATTCATTCGAATAAAATGTTTTTAAATTAATTTTTGATTTAATTTTTCTCTGACAAAAAAAGAAAGAAGAAGAAAAATGATATTTTTTACATCGAGTATATAAAATTGTTCTAATAATTAATTAGACTCGTTGATATAAATTCGTAAGTGAAAAAGTGATTAAATTTACTCGCGAATTGAATGATTAATATCGATTATGTTATGCGTGTTTTACGTGAGTTAAAGTAAAAAATTCTCTAGAAATAATGAAACGTGTTTTAAGATTATTTATACGACGAAAATAATATACATTATAATTAATTATCAATGAAATGTTTGAAAGTTGAAACAATAATCGTATTGTTTGTTAAACGGGGGCCTCCAATCTTCAACGATTCCAACGACATTCTTAACGATCATATACTTCCGTTCATAAAAATGATTGCTCGAGTAATAAAATCGAGAAAGAAGAAGAAGAAGAAGAAGAAGAAGAAACAGAATAAGAAAAGGAAGACGTGGAGAATAAGAAACGGGAAAAAAAAAAAGAAAAAAACGCACCAATAATAAGAAAACCATCCCCCTAACATATACGAATAGGCGAACATTTTTCTTGATTATTTTTATTCAAATTGATGTTTATCTTGTGCAGATAAAAAAAACAGAAAACAATTAAAATCCATCCACAAGTTACCAACGATTGATGAATTTGATTATTCAATCACGAAATATCGAAGAAATATGTCACCAAAAATATTCAATTGAGAGTTTTTAAAATTGGAACAATACTTCAAGATTGAAACCCTCCCAAGATTCGATATCTTATTTTTGTTTGATTTTATAAATAATAATTCGATAAAGTATTTACAGTGAGTCACAAGAATATCCCTAAAACAATTTTTTCTGTAAATATGGAATAATTGATATTTGTTTTTAATGTAAAACTTTGAACATTTCTATACAGAAGAAATATATTTATATATATATATATATATATTTTAGGATTAATAAACTTTCAGATTGATATATATTTTATTTCATAACTGATATGAAATAATTGATATTTGTTTGTAATGTAAAACTTTAAAAATTTCTATATATATTATATTATATTTATAAATATATATTATAATATAATTATATGTAAATAATATAATTTATATAAGTTTATAAAAAAATTATATATAAAAAAATTTATATATAAATAATACAATTTATATAAATTTATAAAAAAATTATATATAAAAAAAATTTATATATAAATAATATAATTTAATAGATATTATAATAATATTATAGTTATAAATATATATATTTTAGGATTAATAAACTTTCAGATTGAAATATATTTTATTGCATAACAATATTCTATTGTTAAAGAAATCTATTTTCACTTAAATAATGACAAAATTGCTCTCCCCTATCGTACCCACGCAAAATATAATCAAAAATACAATGACAATTTGTACAAATACTATTGAATTGATCTACCTTTCCTTTCTTTATAATCCTTTTCAATTTTTTATTTAAATTATTGACAACAATGCTAAAAAATTCCCTGACTAATTATACATTTGTACGATATGCGTTGTACGCGTCAGTCATTTGAATTTAAATTTAAACAAAATGATTGAAGTTCAATAATCAAATCAGTTGTCAAACAATTTGATCACAAGCTTGTATCATTTTTATTTGTATTCGTTCGAAAATTTCCACACACACTCCCCCCCCCCATCTCCCCCATTGATTTACCCAATAACAAATGTATTTAATTGTACGATTTGTAAGAAGATTAAAGCTTTGACATTGAAAAAGATAGACGGTGTTAAGTCTGACCCGAGTAGAATGCAACGTCTTCCGCTATTCTAATCTCTCTGGCAATTTTCCCACTGATTTCGATCTCGACTTTGAATACATCTGTAGTTTCTATAATAAGTCTTCTTTCAGAAAAAAAAAGTTTCATTGCAGTTTTACGACGTGACACAATCCAAAATTGCATAATATTATTTTTAAAATATTTTCATTTTCTTTTCTCTCTCTCTCTCTCTCACACACACACACACACAAACTCTAACTTAAAAAGTAGATAGAAAATATTCATATGTATTATATTTAATTTTTAATAATGATATGTTTAATTAAAAAAGAAAAGAAAAGAAAAAAGCAAACAAACAAATTTCTAATCAAATTAAATATACCACACATTTTTCTTTGAAGAGATTACGTAAAAGATGTTTTTTTTTTTTTTGGGGGGGGGGGAAAGAGATATATTACTTTTTATAATATTTAAAATTAAATAAAAAAACAAAAAAGAAATTTATACCAATCGCATAAGCATACACACGCTATATATAAATAATTGAAAATATAATTAATATAATTGGTTGTGCGAATACAGAAGAAGAAGAAGAAACGAAAAAAAAAGAAATGATGGATAAGAAAATTATTTAAACAAATGAACGAGAAGAAAAAAAAGGTACGTCGTGTCTTCCTCGTCAACAAAAAAATCATGATCCCTTACGATCTATCATCATATTCACGATCAAATGCATACACAAAGATCACAGTGACACCTAATTTGCTTTCATCGTAACACATGGTATAAGTGTGCGCGTACACACACACACACACACACATACACACACATATACGTTTTCCTTCGTACAAAATTAGAAACTTAAACGTCTCCTTGGCATTCTAAGATAAAAGTATTCTCACCTACACGTAACTTTTCAAATATTCTTCGTGAAAAAAGGGGGGAGGGGGGAAAGGAAAAAAACCAAAATATCTAATCAATCTAATCGCTGTATCTATCAATAGAAAATAAAAATGATTTGTTAGAAATTATTGATCGTTTTATCTCTCTCTCTTTCTTTCTTTCTCTTTTTAAACGAGTGCGAACTTACGAGTTGTTTAAATATATAAATGTAACCGAGTACATTTACATTCAAAATATAAATAAATATGTTCCGTACGTGTGTGTGTGTGTGTGTGTGTGTATAATTGACATTGCAAGTGACGATCAAAACAGTCTAAACGAACGTTAACAAATTTTATTTTACATTGCAATTAATAAATTACTTGCTATCGATATATTTTGTTATAAATCATTTAAATAAATAATCTTTATACACATGAATAATAATAATAATAATAATTTAGAAATAGTAATATAATTTAAATTGTAATATAATTTTCATTTTTTCTATAAATCTTTCTTTTTTAGTTTTTTTCTATTCTTTTTACTTTTCTCTTTACTTTTCTCGATAATTTAATCGAACAAACAAATAAATAAATAAATAAATAAATAAATAAATAAATATTCACCTTTGTACCTTCGTCGAACATAAATTCGTCTAAAATTTTTCATTCCACAAAATTGTTCTCTCTGATTTATTTAATTTAATTAAATATTCATTTAAATATAAATATATTATATAAATAAATAAATATTAAATATTAAATATTATATAGATTTTTCTTGAATACGTTTAACAAATTCTATCCTAGAATAATAATTTTCTTGTTCATTTTGTGTGTGTGTGTGTGTGTGTGTGTGTATAAATAATTAAAAAAATATTTATATACTTGTATATAATATTAATATAAATTATTATTTATTTATAGGAAAATTTTGTCGATGGAAGGATTACGCAATGGCTACCTTACACTTGCTTCTTCAATTGCTAACCCTTGAACGTAACTCAGCCGGCGTTTGGACTGTAACGAGAGGAACGTTCCTATGTATTACATACGATAACGATCCTACTGACTTTACATCGACGATCTTTCTATGTACTTCATGATATATCTAACACCTATGAATATATTATCACTTCTTCTTGTAACTTAACAACTTACAATCATGATCATGATCATCCTTTTATCAAAAGGACCACACAACCAACGGAGCTCGCGTATCGCAAACGTTTTTAATTAATCTTTCACGTTGTGTGGTATATTAAAAAATAAAAAAAAAAAACAAAAAGAAAAAAAGAATTTAAATAAATAAACAAATAAATAAATAAATAAAATATATATATTAATCGAACTATGGGGTAAAAGTGGGGGGGGGGGAGTTGTAAGTAAGCAGGAACGAATCTTAATTTAAGATGTGATCTCGTATATTTTTGAATAAATAAAGAAAAAAGAAAGAAGAAACGGAAGAAAATGAATAAAGAAAGTGAATAATTGTTGTAAAAACATTGACACATTCACGAGTAGTACATAAAAGCACTCGCGGCCAACGCTAAGGACTTCCGTAACATATTCACAAATTGATAAATTACTGCACGTGTTTAAGTTCGACCGTGAGGACCAATAACTTAACATACGTATTAATATACACACCTTCGTATCTCATAGATATCATTTTCAAATAATAAACTTTCACTTTGTATTATATACTCGCGCATAAATATACATATACATATACATATACATATACATATACATATATGTATGCGTATGAAATATTAAATATTATTTTACTTATCGAATCTCCAATTTTTAATTTGTTTTCGTGTCTCTTCTTTTTTCTTTCTTTTTTTTATTTCGTACTTTTGTCTTTCCTTTTGTTTGTTTGTTTTTTTTTTTTTTTAAATTAATCGTAATAACATCTCTAATCATAAACGAAGATGTAATAAAATAATAATTACTACGCATATTATGTGTATTTACTCACACAGATTTAAGTTATAGTCAGCTACAAGCCGATTCACTCCGAACACACTTTTTCTTTATTCGCAACGAGAAACGCACTCGAGCTTCCCACATTTTAACGTTGCATCGACCTACGTCGTCGCCACACACGACACTGACACTTTTAACTATACTTTATAAATAGATCTATTCAATTTGCATTAGATTAAACTATTTCGAATATTATTCTTTTATTATCCTTCCTTCTTCTTCTTCTTCTTCTTCTTTTTATTACCTTGCATTAATAAATGAACAAAATAATTTTCGCGTCTGCGAGATGTCTTTTCTTTTTTTTTTTTACGCGCGTATTTTAGAACGAGATCTTTTTTTCTTCTTCTTCTTCTTCTTCTTTTGATCGTTTGTTCGTTCTTTTCTTTTTTTTTTTTTTTTTTTGAAATAAATCAATCACGTAACCTGAAACATTATTATTGAAATACTAAAAAATACATCATTTTCACACCTTCTCTCTCTCTCTCTCTCTTACTCTTTGATTATTGCGTTAGAAAAAATTAAATTAAATTATTTTTCGTTTTCTTTTTGTTCGTTCGTTTGTTTCTTTCTTTCTTTTTCTTTTTTTCTTTTTCAATTACAATAAGATTTCTTTTTTTTTTGCTCTTTTTCTTTTTCTTTTCGTGTGTCTTCTTGAACGATAACGATAGGAACGGATCCTCAAACGGGAGATGCAATCCGACGGGTGCGGAGGGATAGTTGGCACTGAGAGATCTAACTATTTCATTCAGAGATAGAGTGAGAGAAATAAAGAGAGAAAAAGAGAGAACACGAGAGCAATAGAAAGAGAGAAAGAGAGAGAGAGAGGGAGAGGGAGAGAAAATTATGTTGGGTAGATCGTCGTGAGAGAAACGAAGAGAAGACACGACGAGACTGAAAGGGCCGCGAATGAAAACGGCGCTGAGCGATTACGCTCAGCGATTACTGACCACAGCCGATGGTGATGACGATGATGATAACAATGATGATGATAACGATGATGATGATGATGATGATGATGGTGATGATGAGATGAATTTATAGGTGGTACAAACCGAGTTATAAACGAAACTAACATATGACGTATTTCATTTTTCAAATGATTCCTCTATTATATTGTTTGGATCTCTATTAAAGTATTGTATTTTTTTTTTAAATATGTTTAGAGATAGTTTGTAGATTTTTTGTTGGAAGTAGGTTGTTTTCAACGCGTTTCGTGCCGAATTCGTTTCTACGCGACTTCTTTTCTTCGGTTCATGCATTTCTTTGTTTTTTAACAATACGAATCTTTATATTTAATTATTAATTATTGTACGTATATGTAAGAATTCAATTTGTTATTAAATATATGTTTTTAATGCATTATATAAATATGTCTCAACGTGTAACCCACCGGTGGGACACGCGGTCTGAATGGAAAGTTTAATGTGTATCATCGTTGGTTATATGTGGCACGAAACGTGTTACATTTTATGAAATTATATAGAGTGGTTATGCATTGTTTTGTAATTGTTTTAAATGTGGATTGAAATACAGTATATTCCAAAATAACTCTCAATCAGGGAGCAATAATTTTTTTTTGTTACATACCAGATTATAATTAAAACTAAAAATAATATAATTTAGATTCAACATATTTTCTTTTTAATCCCCGAACCCTTCATATTTATATTAATAATATATTTTATTTTAATTTATATATAACTGTGGCATAAAAACACACAGTATAACTCCAAAATAATTAAATGATACGACAATATTGTTTTCGAAGTACCAAATGGTAATTAATTATCATTATTAATTATCTTTAGTAATAATAAGTCAAATAATTGTATAAAATGTAATAGGTTTCACAGTATTTTGTTGTGTAGTTATTGTTATATTGTTATATATATATATATATATTGCGTGAGAAATACAATTAAACAGAAATCTTTTTCTTTTTTTTATCATCACATATCGATTATACATATATATACATATATGTATATATATATGTATATATATTTATATATGGCATATTGTATACGTATATATGTATTACGTATATAACAAAGAGAAAAAAAATATATATATATAAAGGGGAAATTTGACCTTCTTCTTCATTGTGAACACAATTTAAGCTCTCTAACGCATACGCCTCACACGCCAAATCGACCTCCTCATCAGAAAATGTGTCTATACAAATATACGCTTTATAAGCGTGTCATTAATTTACATTTATATAAATGTTACGCCATTTATTAACTTATATCGATTAATTTTTTTATCCGTTGTATCCTTCCTTCTTGTCTTTTTTTCTTTTTTCTTTTTTTTTCAATTTACTCACTCGCTAACACTTGAAAAAATATGTCGTTTGCATGAGAATGCGTTGTTAAGCAATAATATACAAGAGTAGATAAATATTTATACCGATATTTACAAATTGCACGTGCTTATCTGTAGTGAAATTTTATAATAAAATTTAATTCTCCAACCGATATTTTTTTTTTTACTTATTATCATTGCTCTTAGATCCTTATGATTAATATTTTACCTAAAAAATCTTCTTATTCTTCTTCTGCTTATACTGATCAGATTTATGTATTCTGTACGTACAATACCATTGTACTTACTTTTTTTTTTTTCTTTTATATGCCTTTCTAATACGATTAATTAATTTAGAGAAATATTTATCTCATTAGAAAAATTGATCTGTATATTTTTAAAATCAGTCTAGAACTCTTTCATAGTATAGACAATTAATATCGATAGACGAATTCGATAAAACACTGAATGAAAATGTGTTACAGTTTAGGCTTATTATATAATTTCGTGTATCATTCGTTTATTCATTTTTTCATTCGTTCATAAATTTAATCAATCAATCAATCATTCATTCATTCATTCATTCATTTATTCATTCATTTATTCATTTGTTTCTTGTCTTTTTTCTTTTCATTTCACGCAAAAAGGGTTTGAACTTGTTCATAGATATTTATAATATATTAATTGCGTTAAAGAGAAAGACATCTCTGATAATCTGAGATTCTTTCTAAATTCTGATAAATTAGTCTCCTACATCCGAATCACCATCTCCGATAGCATAAAGTATGTGAAAGGCAATACCAAGAAGAGCTGTTCCTATCAGATCACCAGCAGCAGTTAAATATGGAATTGCAGAACTGTCTGGGTCCATTCCTCTTGTCCACATCCAAACGACCATCAGTTGTGCAATATACAATAATAAAACTACCTGAAAACACGATTGAAACATGCAATTATATTTATTATTGTAATAATTATATTAAATAAAAATGATTAATCAACATATACCTGCAACAGTGCAACAGTTAAGTATACTATAATAAATATTGGTGTGAAAGATGTATGGCCAGCTTGCAGATAACTTATCGTATAACTAAATATTAAATGGCCCGGTATAACCATCATTAATAGAACCCTAGCAGTCCTAGCGTGTCCTCCTAATTAATAGAATTTCAGTTAAAAATAATTATTACATTTAATTTCTGTTATACATATTAAATAATATTTTTGATACCTTTAGCAAAAAATGCATGAAACGGGCTTATACAAATAGTTGGCGCAGTTTGACTGCCCATACGAAAATCTTTATGTAACGATGTCGAAATTCTACTAGCTTGGACGGCAACAAGGTTTCCTCCGACTCCATTAATAACTAATTGAAAAACAGCTATTCCTTTATAGCTGGATATCGTGTAGTCTAAGATGAGACCGCCTAAGCTGAAATCATGTATGATTTCTAAACTTTCTTTCAAATTAACGTTGATCGATAATTAACAACAAAATGTACCTGCTAATAAGCATAGCAGATATCACAGGTGTCCAGCCGTAATCCAATACTTCTTTAGTAAATGGATTTTTAGCAGCAACGTAACCCCAAATAGGTGTTGCCACGATACAGAAAAATATTAAGGTTGGTGCAATCCATGGAGCATTACCTACGCCGATATGTTATATATAAAGTTAAGATTAGTACCAAAAATGTTACTAAATCGCGTTAATTATTTGAATTAATAAGCATTAAGATTTGTTTACCTATAGAATGATACAAGATAGAAGCAATCCACGATAAAAGAGCTAGAGTTGTTAAATCTCCTAAGGAAGCTGCAATTGGTGTAGCCACATTATCTGGATTAATATTCATGTGTCTTGAAAATAATATTACAGCTACCATTACAAGTCCCAAAAAGAAGCTCGCTACAGAAGCAGTGACCAAGGCACTAGCGCACAACAAAAGTCCATGATGTATATCAAAATGCGCTTCAGGTACCCAACCAAGAATAACAGCAGCCAATGACGCCAAAAGCCCTACCACCATGGCTTGACACTGTATCAAAGCCAAATTTCCCACAATCAGAGTCCATTGTTGTTTCTTTGTATCCATGTGACCTAAATTGGCCTGGGTTGACAAACGTGAAGCTAGAGTCATCTCCAAATTTCCTTTCAAACCTAACAATGCTGGAACTAATATGTATACTTCGGAAACAATTTGATAAACTGGCCAGTGCTATAAAATAAAATATAATTATTATATTAATAATGTATATGTATCGATATATTAATTATTATACATGGTTTACGTACTTGAACAACATCCAATAGAAGACTAGCTGCGACCATACCAAAACCAGCAAGTAAAAACGGTATAAACATTTGAATGGATATTGACCAAACATTGTCGTCCTCTGTTGTAACTTGAACTTTCGGAGTACTCAACTTTTTTATATGATTATTAACACCTTCTTTCTTGTGAGATGATCTTATTAATCTCTGATTATCGCTCTCTTCACTCTCATCGTCAGAATTCATTTCCAAATCCATAGTTATTTCAGCGATATTAGAACCAAGTTCTTCGCTACCTAGGCCAACCATTTTTTTATATTTGGAACTTCCCTCTAGACTTTTACGATCAATGTTGTCATTCTTTCTTTGTAATTCTCGTTTTCGTAACTCGACATGACTCATTCTTAATTTTTTCCTTGTTTATATTCGACGAGTACTGAATCAAAAAATAATAATAAATTAGCAAATAACAAAATTTTTTTATTATTTTATGCGAAAGATTTAAAAAAAAAAAATTAATTAGGATATATAATAAAAATAAATGTATTAAATTGTTAATTATTTTCTCTTACTTGTAAAAATGTGATGACACAAATTGAAACATTTAACTGTGATAAAAATGAGAAATAAAAAAGAAAATATACACTGCTGTTAACAAATCGAACGTACTTTAGCAAATTAATTATATATTGTAATTAATTTATCGAAAGATGAGTAAGATTAATATAATACAATCAGCGAATGTGTTATCTAATGAGCACGATTGTGAAAATTCTTTTACGAGTATGTGTGTGTGTCGTTATACACACGCAAAACAATTTTGTCGCGCTGAACCGAAATAAATTTAGATTGGACGTTCGATGCCAAAGTTTCCCGCCTTTTTTTTTTTTAAATCTAGGTTAATACATTTTTCTTGAAATTAATTTTTATATTTTTTAAAATTTAAATCTATTATCCTGTCGAATATAATTTTCATAATAAATATAGGGTTAAAACAAATTATTTGTGTTTTAAAGAAACATAGAAATTCAAAATAATCAATAAAATAAATCGACCAATCAATTTCTACTTTATTTACTAACGAGATCAAATCAATAATTGTTTGAAAATTATTATTTCTTTTTTATTTCTTTTTTAATTGTTAAAATGTTTGAACAATTGTCGATGATTAATTAAAAGCAAAATTGCATTGTACATTGTAAATCGTACTGCACTTTTAATCTTAATTTTTTTATCTTTTACGAAAAGAAAGATAAAAATAAGCAGGCAATATAAACAAGTTTTGTTATTACATTTGTAATTTCTAAAAATGTTCGATGACGAACGATCGACAAAAACAAATATAAAGGAAATAAGAATGATTACGAAATGAATGTTAACAATTATTATCGTTTAATATTTGTTCCGATAATGAACATTACCGGCTAATCTCAAATTCCGGTATCATATTTCATTTCTGATTAAATAAAATGCAACATAGATAAAAAGAAAAAGGAAAAAAATGACGTACGTCTGACACGTAAACATTGCTAAAAAAAAAAAAAATACGTCAAGTTCTTCCGAACTGAAAGAAAAAGAACATTTCTCAAAACGACAAACAATCTTCAATTGTAAATTCGCATTTGCGAATCATTCGAGAGAAAATTGACACGAAAAATAAAGGTTAAATTAATCAACGATTTATAATTTAAAAAAACAATTCTATCACCAAAGTTGAAAAGTTAAATAAACTTTGACATCCGTTTAAATAGATTTTTCTTTTTAACAATAGAATTGTCAACATTCATTGATAAAACAATGTAATTCATTAGGCCACGTAATCAATTAATTCATTATTTGGATAACATAACCTCAAAAAAAAAATGAAAAGACCGACGTAGTACTAACCTCGAAGATAGGATTAAATCTTTGAAGTTGTTGGCGCTTCTCCATCGGTCGTCGAGCATGGTTATGGTTTTTGACAAGAAGAAGAAGAAGAAGAAGGGACGAGAGAAAAAAAAGGGCTTCTTTGGAGAGGGAGAAAATGGCGGGTCCTTCTCTTTCTATCTTTTTATTTTTTCACTTTTAGCTCGAAACTTTTCGTATTCGTGGCAAAAATATATAATCGAAGAACAACTCCACAACGTTGACGCACTAAACGTTGACTGAAAATGAGACCCGACACCATTCGCAAATATTCACCGATAACGTTCGATGACGTTTTTTTTTCGATTGCATCCTTTCTTATCACTTAAATACACACATATACTCGTTATTTAAACATATTCAATACGTGCGTCTATGTATCCACATTCGTACAATTTTAATTCTAATCTATCATTCCTCTAAATTGTTCTATGATTAAATTGAAAATAATTTTGAAAATGATTATCTACGCGAATTTAATTTGAAGTTTTCTACATTACCCACATTGTCGATAATTTTCTTATCGATATTTCTTACATTACCGACAATAAA
Organism: Polistes dorsalis; assembly: GCA_010416905.1. Taxonomy (NCBI): domain Eukaryota; kingdom Metazoa; phylum Arthropoda; class Insecta; order Hymenoptera; family Vespidae; genus Polistes; species Polistes dorsalis. The sequence goes on from QUOG01000162.1 coordinate 13,526, forward strand.
AAGTTGATAAAAAGGCACCAATAGTTTCGCGACTTTTTTGATAGATGTCGCCATTTCGGCGGGATTTTTTAAAAAGTTATAATTCTAAAGCATCAAAAAATAATATTGACTCGACCAAATTCTATTGTGTTTTTATACTTTAAAATAAAAAAAAACTTTTGTTATTTGTGTGTAAATATCTCTTGTTATTGACAGAGATCTTAATTAAAAATAAGAAATCTTTTCATAGCAGTATTAATAACAAAATCGTGGAATAGTTGGTTTAAATAAGTGCATCCTCTTTCGAAATAGCATAGCATTCATATCGTACTATGTATAACATACCATTCCTACCTCTTTCTCTCATTAATTTAGCTTTCTGAAGGCTCTTGAATTTGAACCAATGTGATCCTCAGGGTATTTTGATCCCTGCCGTTGAAACTGACCAGAGAGTTAGAGAATTTCCAACAGATAGCAAAGAAAATCAGACGGGATAATGATAGAAACGGAGAGAGAAAGAGAAAGAGAGAGAGAGATAGAGAGAGAGGAGGGGAGAGTGGGGTCAAAAGCTCAACCATCATATCGCACGGTTGTTGAGTTTGTGTTCGTTCGTTCCTTCGCAATGGAATTCGCGGTATTCCATTACCGTTCACTAAACTCACCTTTTCAAACAATATAGAAACTTACAAAAGCGAGACGAATGCAATAATTCGAAACCACCGATGGTTTCTCGCTTTGTCGAAAGTGATATAATTTGGAATCACATAATCGTAGAGTCATAATAATACATTGTTTTCATATACTTTAATAATAACGATTAAGAAAATGATTTTCTTAAACTATTTATCGTTTTCTCAATAAAGTTACATATAATTATAATAATATAATTAATTTATTAATTATATAATAATAATATTTTATATTAATTATAATTAATAAAATAAAAATAAAAATTATAAATAATAAAATTAATTAATAATAATATAATTATATTACTTATATATAATATAATAATTAAAGTTAGATTACAAATTTGTGACTCTATTATAAATGCGATCTTTCACGATCTTTCACGAAAATTTTGGATTGTCAACGTGAAATAAAAAAACGGTTTTCATTTACCATTGAAAAAAAACCAAATTACTTTTTCTAACAACTTATTATATCACGCACACACATTGCACGATGTAATATTATTAAATAAATATTAAATATTTGTGCAATTTTTTAATTACTTGGTATTTTTCTTAAAAAATAATCCACCAATTTTGTAATAGTATTAAAAAAGATCAAATAAATGTGAATTATTTATTTAAACGTTTCTTCTTTTTCTCTGCATTTAAGTTACAGTAATAGAATTTTCCATAGCCCGGTATCAAATTAATTATTATATTCTTCTCTATGTTTTCCTTCTTTCTTTCTTTCTTTCTAATTTTTATTTTTTATTATTTTATTTTCTCTCTCTCTCTCTCTCTCTCTGCTTATTTTCGTGGTTTTTTTCAGTCAACGTTTTACAATGCATCAAAGAAAGAGAGAATACGAGAGAGAGAAAGAGAGAGAGGGGGGGGGGGGAAAGAAAAAAGAAAAAATAGAAAGAAACATCCTCGACGAGTTGGAAAACGTATTTATTTTATTACGTGGCCGGAAAAAAACATGGTAAATGGGGGAAATTACAAAGGTTTTTTCTAACATTTTTATTATACTTGGTTACTCGTACTACATATGAGTTTCTTTTAATTCTTCTTGAAATTTGTATTCTTTTCTTTATTAATCGGCAACTAACAAAACTTCGAATGTACGTTCGTATAGATGAACTTGTGTATGTTTGTTAAAGATTTAACAAATTGAATTGATATATAAGTTTTATTTGATACGATAAACGATCGGTTAACAACGTTCGTATCGAGTTCTCATATTTTCCTGTATTTACAGATACAATACTAGCTTGCAAATTGTATTCTATTATTTAACCCTTTACGGATTCGGGTATAGGGTTTCATGATAGAATTCTATATGATTAGAGATGATAGAATTCTACATGATAGAATCTTTTACGGATTCGAGTAAAGAAGATGATCTAATCGAGAGAATGCTTTTTAATGAACCTCATTCTTTAAAACAATCCTAAGAAGAATTTCACCTATTCGCCAGTAACGCGTTCTAACAGAGAAATAATCAAAAAGTGATTAAAAAACAATGTAAGTTATCGGGAAAATTTGATGTTAATAATTTAAAACAGTTACGAAATGAAGTTTAAAAAAGTCATCTAAAAATATAAAATAAAAATATATGAAAATTATTGAATAATATTCAAAATGTATTAATAGCTATGTAATGTTTAAACAAATATATATATATATGTGTGTTGAAACAATCATAAATATAAGTAGAATGTATTAAAATATTCAAATAATTATTAATAAAATCGAAAGAAATGTGTATCGTTGTTTAAAAACACGAAGTATATGATCGGAGTACCGTCTTCCTCGAAATTCACCTTCAAACTGGCACGTTGTCTTCTATGAAAGTTCTTTTATTAAATATTATTTATATGACATTTCGAATGTTGCGCATGTGTATAACAGGAATAATATATCTAATTAATAAAATTTAATGTATAACTAATAATAATAATAATAATTAAAATAATTAAATAATAAAAATATATAATAATAATATATAATAAATATAATAATAATATATTATATATTAATATATAATATATATATTTAATTTAATATTATAACTTCTATCGTGTGAGTCGTTATTTGTCATTTTAAAATTATAATTAATATGTATTCATTATCAATCAAATTATCGAAACTGTCCAATTCATTGTTAATCGATATTTATAAATATATAAAATTATATTTGATGATTTAACGTTACATACAGTTTATTTATGTTTTTTTTTTTTTTGTTTAAATAATCAAGACAATAATTTAATTCATAAAGTGTTAATACAAAAAAAATATGAAGTACATTGAAATTAGAATCGAATGAAATGAATTTGGCAACTATTAAACTGACGACGAGAGGAATTAATTTTCACCTCGAACACAATTCGCATTGCCGTTGGCACTTATCCTTTTAGTTAGAGAGAGAGAGAGAGAGAGAGAGAACATTTTCAGAGTGATCAACAGGACATATTGAACGAATTCTCTAATTATCATCACCGTACCGTAATCGTAATCGATCAACATAATATAAAACGTTTTACCAAATTAATTGCCAAATAAATCTGGTATTTCTCATATTACAAAACAATTTGCAATTTATCCTGACTTTGATTTAATACTCAAAAAAAAAAGAAGAAAAAAAAAGAATAAGGTGTATCACACACTTAATTATTATTATTATTATTATTATTATTGTTTAAATAGATTTAATAATATATATATATATAATTGTTAAAACAAAAGAAAAAAAAAAAGATTAAAAAATAATAAAACGTTATTACATATATTACAAACTAATCATCCCTTCTCGTTAAAATTTGTTCGCAAAAACATAAATAATATATATATATATATATATATATAATTTCATTCCTTTCATTTTATAATTTTCTTCAAAGATAATACAAAATCCTTCCTCCCCCTTTTCTCTCTCTCTTTTCACTCTCCTCTCTTTCTTTCTTTCTTGTTTTCTTTTCACATTTCCATAACGTTGAAATCCTATTTTGATTTCTCGATCATTCCCAACTATATGCGGAAGATTAAAAAATAAGAAATACTAGAAATAATAAAATGTAGAATTTTTTTAATAGAAAGAGAGAAAGAGAGAGAAAGAGAGAGAGAGAGAGAGGTCGTAACGTTAACTTCGATAAAAATAAATAAAAAAGAATAACGTGTAGTGAGATTACGTTGGAATAGCTCTCCTTCTCATTTAAAAAGAAACAAACATATGGTGGTAGAGGAAGAGATAAATGGTGAAGGAGGAGGAGGAGATGGAGGAGGAGAAGAAGAAGGATAAGAAATAGGAAGTGGAAGAGAACGAGTGGTAGAGAGGGGCAGGGGGAGAGACGAAGGGGGATAAAATGAGGGGGATTTTCTGATAAGAAAAGTGAGAAAAGTGTAGAAGTAAAAATGTTACCTTTTATCGAATCTTCTTCTTCTTCTTCTTCCACCACCACCACCACCACCTTCACCTCCTCCTCCTCCTTCTTTTTCCTTCTCTTTCCCCCGAACACTTTCTCCTTTTTCTTGTTATTATTATTATTATTATTAATTTTTGTTTATTCTTATTCTTTCGAATTCTCATATTTTCATGTTACATTCATGAAACGTTAATGTTACAGTATAGAACAAGAAGAAGGAGTAGAAGTAGAAGCAGAAGAAGAAAAATACGCGTTAACTGTAGAAACATCACGTAGAAGAAGTTAGTAATTAATGATAATTGGATTAAAAACAATGAAGTAAATTAGTGTTAGTGAGTGAATAATAGTGGATTGAGAAGCACCATAGCGGATAGAAAGAAAACAATTGATTACAATTGATTAATATATAGGCGTGCAGGGTTTCTCGTTTCTCTTTCATTTCTATTCGTGGATCTTAGCATTTTCGAAGTGTCTTCTTTTGCGTTTGCGTCTTTTCGTATTCTCTCGTGTAATTTTTTTTTGATTCGTTATTGTGGTGTTCAAATCTATCGCGTGTGGTTTAATTAACATATTTTATAAAATTATTTTCTCTTCATATCAATTTAATTGTTGTTATATTAATTACTATTACTTTCTTGTTTTTTTTTTTCTTTTTTTTTATATTATTTGTTTTTAAATTGATATTTCATTTGAATTTTCACGGGTTTTGATCATTATTCCTTATGGTTGTTTTTGTTTTTGCTGCTGCTGTTTTTTTTTTTTTTTTTTTAATTTATATTACTTGTCGTTTTCGTTAGTTTAATTTATGTTTTCCTAAATATTATTCAATTTACTTTACTTTCTCTCTTTTGTTCTTTTTTTCTTTTTTTTAAATAAATTTCTTCACCATTATCATAAATCAAATATCTTTTATCTCTTCCGTTGTTTTTTTATTATTTTAATTACACATTAAAAATATATTTTTTCCGTTATTTCGTTATCTTAATGTTATTTTCCGAACGAACTGTGTTCTTCGAATATATAGAAATGTCTTTATAATGAAGTGAGTTTCTCTATTTCGTAGAAATAGAAAGTAACGCTAATAACTGGCCTTTTTTTTATCTAAATTTTTTTCTAATTATCCATCCGCGCGAGTGTGTTTTAGATTACAATTTTTACAGTTACGAAATTACGACGTATTTCGTTTATCTGTTTTCAGTGTGTTCGACCGTAAGATATGAGAAAAAGACAGGCAGATGATGATACAAGTATTATATCAGTCGTTTAAAACGAATAAATTGATCTGGTGAAAAAAGAAGATAAAAAAAACAAAGAAAAGGAAAAAGAATTATTTTTGAAAGATTGAATTCAATTCTATCAACGATCATCGCGCATCGTCATGAATGTAAGGAACACTAACAAAGTTTATATTATTATTATTATTATATATACTATAAATAGTATATTTTTAATTAGATTAGATATTTATAATCTCGTTAGATAAGTATAATTGAGTAACTTACTTATAATACTTATTTATAAGTATTATATTAACGAAAATATATTAACAGACAATATTCTTCAGAATTTTTCTAATTCGTTGCATTGCAACTAAGATAAATATAAGATAATATATCTTATATCAATATATCTAGGCTCGATATATCTGGAAACATTGTCAATACAGATAATGTTCTAAATTCGTATGGAGTCAACAGTGATTATCGTAAAATGGGACGAAAAAAAAATAAAAAAATAAAGAAGAAGCAAGATAAACCACAGAGACCCGAAGATGAAAAAAGAAAATGATTATAAACTTGCATAACGAGTACAAAATACTCAAAATGAAATTTTAACAAATTTTAAATAGCGTACATAATACACGATAAGAAAATAAAACCAAAAAAAAAAAAAAAAAAGAACATAAATTTCATATTCACATATACATACATTAATATTAATTCAATCAGTATCTTCTCTCTCTCTCCATCTTTTCTCCATTTTTCAATCTTATCATTTAATGATGACTATAATATTAACATAAATATATACGTAAAAAAAAAAAAATAAATAAATAAATAAATAAATAAAATAACACAATAGAAAGATAATAATAAAAGGAAAAAAAAAACGTGTGTGTGTGTGTTTCTTATTCACATATATACATAAATACATTAATAATATTAATATTAATAAAATCAGTCTCCATAAAATCAGTTCCACACTTTTATTATTCATATAATCATTATCAAATGATTATTATAATGACCGTAATAACAACGTGCATATAAACGAAAGAGCAAAAAAGAAACAACAAAAAAGATTCTAATATACAAACGCAATAGATAAAATGAAATAATACAAGAGAGAAAGAAGAAAAAAAAAAAGATACGATGAGTTAGAGTAAGATACGATGAGTTAGAGTAAGATACGATGAGTTAGAGTAAGAACGACCAAGTATAGTGAATAAAACGAGAATCACCGTGGGTACAATTATAAATATCGATCAGACTACCAAGAGTGAGAGAGAAAGAGAGAGAGAGAGAGAGTGTGTGAGAGAGAGAGAGAGAGAGAGAGAGAGAGAGAGGAAGAAGAAGAAGAAGAAGAAGGAAACTCTCCTCGCGTGTTCCTCTTTGAGCGCGTGCGCGCAAATCTACACGAAGAAGACGCTTGCTTTGGCCGTGAGAGAGTGAAAAGCTAAAATGACGATGGGAGGAGGGAAAGATGAGGGAAAAAGAGGGAAACATAAATAGAGAGAAGGAGAAGGAAATAATGCCGGAGGAGAAGGAGGTAGTATGAGTTTAAAAGAGGAGGAGGAGGAGGAGGAGGAGGAGGTGGAATGACGAGGAGGGAAGAGGAGGAGGAGGAGGAGAGAGTTTCTTTCGAAGAAGCACAGGACGTTGTCGATGCTCGAGACGATTTCACGTGTGCACAACGTTAAACACACTCTCTCTCTCTCTCTCTTTCTCTCTTTCTCTTTTTCTTTCTTTCTCTCTCTCTCTCTCTTTATTTCTCTTTCTCTCTCTCTCTCTTTTCTCGTTTCGATCGATCCCGAACGTCAACGTCAACCTCAACAACGAACAAGAAACAGGAACGTGATTTAGTGTTAGTGTGAAAAAGAAACAGAAAAAGAAAAAAAGAATAAGAAAAAGAGAGAGAGAGAGAGAGAGAGAGATCATCCTTCCTTGAGAAAGATGACTGGCACAACTGATCCCTTGGTGAGTGTCATTTCAATCTAAAATCAGCGTCCCTTTTTCAAAACGACTCCTATATAATAACCCTCTTGTGTGTCAGATAGAAAAAGATAAATCGTACCGATGAGGGTTGGTTGACAAGTTAGATGAGAGAGAAGGAAGGTACGCAATGGGTGAAAGAATATATTATACACGTGGTGCGTGCGGTGGTATATATGATTTCTTCTAAGTAATTCAATTTTTTTTCGAGTATATTCGGATTTTGTAGTCATATTTTGTTTTTTTCAGAGTTCTTTTTTAGTTTTTTTTTCTTTCATTTCTTTTTGCGAACCTCTTTGCGAAAATTGTCTCGTTTTATTTTCCTTGTTGTTTCTCTTAAAAATACTAATTTTCTCGGATATTAACATTTTTCTATTTCTTTCTTCTTCTCGTTCGAATGTTCGTTTGAGAGGTTATGTTTGGCGCGCGGGTGTACCACGAGACTACCTTTCGAAAGTCCAACGATGCCGCGAGGTTAAAATCGAAAATACGCGCACGCGCTCATGGCGTTCACGCTTGCGCGTTTTAAATTATTCTTCTTCGTGTCTTTTCTTTTTATTTCTGTCTGTTTCTTTTTTTTTCTCTTTTTCTTTTTCTTTCTTTCTTTCTTTTCTTTTTTTCTCTCTCTCGTCTCGCAAAAAGATAAAGAGAATAATGATCGATCGATCGTCCATCTTATTTTATGCGCGATTGATCAAAATTACAAATGGCGTCTCGTAACTGTCATTTTTTTTTCTTGTTTTCTTTTTTTTTTTTCTTCTTTTTTTTTCCCTTTCTTTCCGTACTCTTTCGATGTAATTTTTTTTTGTATTTTTATTTTTATCTACGTAATATTGGATAAATTTGTTTGGATTTAATTTAAGATTTGTGTTTTTAATGCGTTTAACTATGATAAATATAATACTTGAAAGTTAAGAAAATTCTCTTATACACCAAGTGACAAGAATTTCGAGTGAATACGGTCATTCTAATTATAGAATTCGTCTATTCAAAGAAATAGAGAGAGAGAGAGAAAGGGAGAAGGAAAGAGAGAGAGAGAGAGAATGTGGAAGAAATTATTTGATGGTTCCATATCTTGCTTTACAATATTTTATCTTTATTATTAAAATGTTTTTTATTTTAAAGAGATATATTACGGTGTACCGGATGATGATGTTGCTTCGACCGATCGATGCTTCTTTTTAAAAATAGATTTATTGCAAATAGGTTAAAGCTTACCGCTTTTTTTCTCTCTTTCCCTCTTTTTTTCTTTTTTCCTAACATTTTTTATTTCTATTAATAAAATTTCTATTTTTCATTTTATTTCGCAATTATTACATTAATCTAACGATATTATTTAGCAAAACGATTCCTAACTCTCTTTTACAATTAATACATTTGTAATTTTGATCTTTAACATTAATATATATATAATTGTATTATTTATTATAATATATATTATATATATTATTTATTATAATATATTAATTACATTAAATATATATTATATATATATATTTTTTTCTTTTTTAGATATTATTACATTTATTGCATTAATTTTATATTTATTATACCAATCTCTCTATTTCTTTCTTTCATTATAATGTTTTAAAATAACACTTTAATTATTCATTTATTTATATTATATCATTTATTATTCAAATTATTATAATTATTCATTTGAATTATATTTAAGTAAACACGTGAAAATCTTGTATTCCCCCATTGACATGAATTATTATGAATCGTTATTGACAAATAAGTACGTTTAGAGTAATCTTTGAAAGGGAGGAGGATGAGGAGGAGGAGGGGGTGATTTTGATTTATCGTCGATCAATTTGTTCATCCCTCTTGTCTAAAAGCTTCGACAGTTATAAGGTTCCATCGAGCACCACCAGTTTCTATGTTGTTTTCCTTCTACGTGTTGCAAGAAATTGCTGTTACCTTTAAAAGTACCTTTAATGCGATCTAGTTTATCACTTGTGACGTGGAAAAGTCTGTTATCCTTCAATTTTATATTTCTCAACCCTATTTTCTACTCCCCCCCCC
>QUOG01000163.1:0-22455 GCA_010416905.1 Polistes dorsalis
AAGAAATGGAAAATAAAAACGTTTAGAATAGGATGCTGGAATGTAACTACCATAGATAATAAAGACCAGGAAGTACTAGGAGAAATAGAAAAACAAAAACTAGATATCTATGCTCACCCCAAAATCTAAAAAAAGAGGCAAGTGAAATCTCACAATATGGAAAGTACATCCTGTTCAATAGAAGAAAAACAAAAATGAAAGAGCGACCTCAGTTATGGGCCTACTGGTAAACGAGAGATACGAAAATAACGTATAAGAATCCAAATATATCAGCGACAGGATACTACAGGTAACGCTACAGCTCCAAAAGAAGGCACCGACAAAAATAACTACTGTGTATGCTCCAGATTTTACAAAACCACGAAAAAAGAAAGAGGAATTCTATGAACTGATGCAAGCGACCCTAAACAGCATACCTAGGCAAGATGTGATTGTAATACTTAAGGACTTTAATGCAAGGATCAGTAATATGATAGTCAATGGGATAAAAAACTGTTTTAATGAGGATACCTCCAATGACAATAGGAAAAGGCTAACTAACTTCTGTGCTATGAACAAACTACCCATTAACAACACATTCTACCCCCATAAACCGCAACACAAATAACCTACGAAAACAGGTGAGGACAGAAATCAATAAAAGACTACATATTAACAAATAGGAACGTACATTTCACATAAATACTGGCCGTCAGAGTGCTGAATTAACCAAACACAGTCATTAATCACTGCCTGGTAAATGTAAAAATAAGAAAAAACACGCCTAACACAAAAACAAAGTCAAAAGAAAAACAAACAACAGGAAAATTAGTCATAGATTTGTTAAGCGATGAATCGACAAAAAACTTTAACTAAATACAACTAAAGCAAAGGATAGGAAGAAACAAAACTCTAGAAACGGACAAAGTAGATAAAAACAAACATCATGGGAGCAGCTGAAAAAGCCCTAAGTTAAAGAATATTAAACACCAACGTAAAACCAAGTAATACTGCCTGGTTTAAAGTAGAATTAAGGATCCTAGCAGAAGAAAACGCACGCTCACCTACAGTACCGAAGTAAATCAATATCATACGAAGATAACCAACGAACAAGAAACAAGATAAACGAAGCAATTAGAAAAATCAAACGGGATTACTTGGAAAAATTCTTAGCTGACATGGAAAACGACCTATTCGGAGCACAAAAAAGTATGGAACATGCTAAGATATCGAAAAAAACACGTAAACGAATACGTAGGATCACAACAGATGAATAGAAAAAACATTTCACAAATCAGTACAAAAATTGGATGAAGAAGTCTAACAACATACGGGAAGAATAAAAAAAAGAAACTTCACATAACTATGCAATCAACACTGAAAAAATTCAAAAAACAAAAGATAATCTAGAATACCGTAATACTCTAGAAGAGACAAGATTAAAAACGAACTAGTCAAATAAATAGGAAACGCACGAACAGAGCAAAAGTACAATCTTTAATAGAATATTAGACACAAAAAAAGTGCCATTGCATGAGAATTGAAAGAGATCATTTCAATACTTATATTCAAAAAGGGACATAGACAGACACCAAAAATTTCCGCAAAATTAGCTTTCTAAGTGCAATATAGAAATTGATGACGAAAATCCTGGTGAAAGAAAATAGAACAGACTGGAAAAAGTGAAAAAAAGCAGGGCTTTCGACACAGAATATAACACCTAAAATACAACAATAATAAGAACGAGCAATATGACAACGATTGTTGGTTATCCTACGTAAGCGAGTGAGTGAGTCGAGCGTCGGGACGTGTCGAGACCTGCCAAAGCGCGACAACACCCGCGATAGGAAAGCATCGTATTTCAGCGGTAAACCAAGGAGTGACGAGATCGCTTTGTAAGGGTTGATTCTTTCTTCTAACACGAGTTCTCCTACCATATCTATTAGGCCAATCATATGCATCGACAGCTACGGTATCTGTCTTTTCGGTGATTGGTCCGCGCATTGTATCGCCCTTTCCTATAACTACCTCATTTTCTTGTGTCTACTCCTATTCTACCACAAGACTTGCGACGGATTACATCGGAGAGAACTACACTCTTGCACAATGATTACATCATCGAAGTACTGCGATCGACAAAGGACAAAGGCAGTCCTACACATGGTCAGGAATTATTCCGCCTTTTGCATACGCATCTCATTATACGATAGCTGCCGATATGCAAACTTGCTGTAAGTCATTCATCGCCGTTGTAAGAATTTATCGTGTATATATTTTATCCAGGGTTATTATGCCGCAAGGCATTTCCCTACGAGCCAAATAAAGCGTACTCTTTAGTACTGACTGAGGCTCTAAAATATTTAATTTATTTGTAATTTATAATCCTATCCTTATTCCCACAAAATATAAAACTCTCGATAGTCACAGGTGACGGCATATTAAAGTGATAATAAAAAACACTGGAGTACTGATCAAGGCAATGGACGTTCATCAAAAATAATAATAATAATAATAATAATAATAAGAAGAAGAAGTAGATCTTACCTAATCGTACAGAAAAGTTATATCTCTAGAAAAAAGCATTAGCTTACCCCTACCAATAAATCGAGACTCGTAATTAAAGTTTTCTGAACTTCCTTTGTCGAGCAAAAATGATAATTTTTCCAAGCTTAAAATTAAAAATTTAAACGATTATGAAGAACGAAACTTAATTTTTTTGTTGGAAGCACTTATTGATTATTTCTATATATTTTAATACAGAGTGTACCTAAAAATTGGGTAAATAAACCAAAGAGCTAAAGAATAAACATTTACTTTTAATAGTGTAGTAGTTTGTTTAATAATTAAAGTCTAAAGAATATGTTTGACACCCATTAAGCAAAGTATAAATATGCGAGTTCATTCTGCAATAATAAATTGTTCGCTTTATTTTTATATGATACTGATTCCCATGTGCGGTTTTATAGTTCTTTTCCTTCAAGTTTTTTACGTAAAACTCGTACTGACAAGACGTAGTGGAGGGAAGGTCTCTCCCTATTGTTTCTAGCAGTGATCACGTGGTGATCACTAAGTTCAATGCTGATCCGACGCAGTCGTAGCTTACCAAAGTTCAAGAAGTGTTACCGTTTTTCTTAGATAGAAGTAATATACATTCTTATCGTTATTTAATCGTTTAATAAGACTGGCTAATCCAAAAATGATTTTACAACTACAAGTCAGTACAAATTTTATTATCACCTGAATTTAATATGCAAATAAATATGAGTAAATAGATATTTTATAACTAATATAATTTAAACAACTTTTTTGTAAAACAGATAACTAAGATTTAATGTTCCCAAAGCAAGTCTAACGAATATATTATAATATATATGTATCAGTATTTAAAAAATTAATATATTTTTCCCGTTTTTATTAATAGGTTGATATATTCATTATATATATAAGGTATATTCTATATGGTTTTTATAGGGATGATGTTTTGGAAATATAACTGCCTTGAGTTTCTGCAAATAAGAAATTCTCTCTATTATTTTATTAATATTAGTCACACTAACCTACATTATCTGCATTGCGTTACATTGTAAAAATACAAATTACACTTAAAACTACACTATGTACATTAGTTGCATTACCTGCAAATAAGAGAAACAACATTTACAGCTAATATTCACTCTTATTTTATTGTCTTATTACTAGCTACGCAATTTGAACTCTAACCGTCTCTGCTTAGCAAATTACTAACCGTTTCTATATTTTCGGTCTCTTTGTTAACGTTCCCGAATCTCTCTAAGCCTAATACGCCTGCGCGTCTTAACTGTAGGACGGTGGCCAATTTAAATTATTAGTAAAGGTGACGAAATATAAATAGTAATATCTCGTTACATATACATATATATTTTTTTTAAGCATATTAATTTAATGCATAAACATTTGGATTAGTTCAGGGTATTTAAGTTTTCTATGGAATTTATAATTCGTGCTGAATAGTTTTAGCAGATGCGTCGTCAATAGAGTTGCAAAAAAGAGCAAAGCCATACGAGGTGCATACGAGAGCACCATGAACCGCATGGTGAGGATGCAGTGCGTTGGGCGATTTGCATAGCAAGAAAACGTAACCACTTCAGATCTGAATATATCTTACGATAAAGTTCGTTCTTATAAAGAGAGACTTACGCCATATTATTATTCTCCTAAGGTTGCATTTGCGTTCGTTTTCCTCCGACTACTGTGTTTATGTATATCGGAAAAGTGCGTGTGTGAATTCTAAGTAAAGGTATTGTGCAGGGTTTAAATGGTGTAAAGGTATTGAGCTCTTCGTAAAGTTGATTGGTGAACGACTGATGCCTTCATCGGTATTCCAGTGTTTTTTATTATCGTTCGAAAATGCCGTCACGTGTGAATGTTGAGAGAGTTGTTTATTTGTTGGGAATAAGGATAGAAAAAATAAATCATATCTATTTTTGAGCCCAGGCAGTATTAAACAGTACACTTTATTTACAGCGTCAGGGAAAAGCCTTTTGGCCTAAAACCCTGGTTGAATTATACACACGATGAATCCTTACAACGATGATGAATGAATAAGAAGAAGCCGACGACATTGAAATCATGAAAGACTTGGGAATACACTGTCTTTTTTTTATTTATAGTAGGAAGAAAAAATGTGGATATATTTTGTATCAAAAGAATAGAAAAACAAATGCATCTTGCGTGATCTTTCTCGTTGTTCTGCTACGTCGTCTGGGGCTGATGCGTTCTTAATGATGTTTAGCTCGTTGAAATGCTCTTGTTGAAATGTCCTCCTCGTAATGCTCTCGTTGATGCGCTTTCTTAAAATGTTCTTTTGGAATACTCTCTCGTGCTGTTGTTTCAAGGGTTTTTATAGTCAACCGACGATCAGTATCCCTTCTTCAATTGGATTTTTTAATTGCTGCTAGTCTTCCCACATAGTCCATCGATAAAAAAAGTTAACGTTTTTTAGAGAATGTAGCAATAGAAACTCTGCAACGAAAAAGGACTTAGTTTAAGATGAAGGACTATGTTTTCTCTTGGTAGGAACGAATGTGTTACTCAGCACGCCGACTTCACTTAAAAGGTCTGCTGATCGAAGATTTCGTTGCAGCGATACCTCCCGAGTAATTTATGGGTAATTTATGGGTTAGAACGTTATATGTCTTTAAGATCGTCCTATAAGGTCTCTTCTACATTTTCGAATACGAATCTTGCGATCCAACATAAAATCGAAAACCCATGCCATACGAGTCATTACTAACCGTTGCGTTACGCCGCAACACAAGTTATTGAACATTATGTTATCAACTTCATTAAGAGGTTATACGCAGTTAGAATTTTCAAAAAATCGATTTTTTTTGCATTCTCGGAATTTCCATATATGTAAGTATATTCTCTGAAAATTTCAAATTGATCCGGCAAATATTCTTCACTTCATGTAAGCTGCAAACAAAAATTTTTAACTAGGTGTAAACGTCTCTTTATAACTTTAAACGCGTTTTTCTCAAAACGGTATTTTCAAATTCGGTGATCTCGATTTCTTAAAAACGTCTTAATCGATTTGTCTTATACTTTTAGACAATATTTTTAGATACATTCCTAAGGTATTGACGGAAGGAATAAGGTTTAAATAATTATTACTATTTTCCTTTTTACAATTTAAAGCGAAAAATTGAGTACAAAAACGAAACATTTTTTTCAGATAGACGCCATATTGTCAAAAACAGAAATTTTTTATATTTCTTACGATAATACCTGCTTTAATCTATTTTTTAAAAGAATCAACTATCTTTTTTAATTTCAATAATCCAAGCCGCCAAAATAGAGATCACCGCCATACATCTTTTTTTAGAGGACGTTCAGGGAAACATCTACAGGAGCAGTGAACATTAATATTTTTACATGATCGACGCGCTATTGTATTCTTAAAAGTAGGCTCTATTTGAAAAACCAAAACTTATAATTAATAAGTTAAAACTTTTTCTATAAAAAATTCATAAAGAGACGTATTTTTTGAACCACGAAACTGCGTATAACCCCTTAAAGTATATCTTTTTTAATTCTTTTACTATTGTGATCCAAACTGTTTATTCTTGGACTCTTTGAATAAAACTTGTTTTTAATTGTTTTTAATTTCTTTTTTTTTATTAATTCTGCATATTCCTTTTCAAACATCATATGTTGTGGTAATGCATATTCTTCATATTCCTTTCTTCTAATTAAGGTTATAGCGATTACGTTTGTTTTCCTACCCTTTGGTGATGCCACAAATTTTAATGCTTGCTTAAATATTTTCGTCATTGTAAAAAGAATTGTCGTTTTTTAAGACAATTTTAACCTTAGTGTTCTTGCACATGTGCCTATTTAAGTAATAATTTTATTCTCTCTTTCTTTCTCTCTTCCAGAAATTCCAACTATCACGCTGGCGCAAGCAAAGCATGGCACATTGGAAATAAGGAAACTAAAATTTCTTTATATATATTTAATAAATACGTCAACATCCATGGCTTGGTGACAGCACTAGTTCCTGCTTCGATCATTAAGTAAAGCAGCGCTGAGAACGATAAGTACTTTGATGGGTGAACTGCTTGAGAAAATCGATGTGCCGTTGACGCCAAGACTATCTGCCTAGTTAACATTTAGAGCTGGTCCTAAGCCCAGATAAGAGGAGAGGATTCAAAGGGTGGAGCTAGCAACCAACCCTCGGAAAAAGCAATAAATCGCTCTTAGAAATAGCAATAAAAAATAAGCTATTATAAAAGGACAAAGTCCTAACAAAAAGTGGAAGGAAGTAAAAGAAGAAGAAGAATATAATAAATACATTAGCATAATATTAAAAACAGAAAAAATATAATAATTCATTTAATAGCAATACATGTATACAATATAATACATTTGTAAGACTTGATGCAGGTACATTAAATCATAATTATCTGTTTCACTAAAAAATCGTTTAAATTATTTTAAAAATAATATATTTATTCTCTATATTTCTGTATTTGTTCGAAAATTGCGCCAATCGAAATAGATGACAGCACCTCTCGGATAACATGATTAAGACGCCGTCTGTTATCGACGAGAAGAAGACATATCGATCGCTCTTATTGATCAAGGGATCACGCCATTTTACGTGTAAATAGGTTATTGGTCCCCTGTGACGTCATCCTCTGCGTATTATTCTCCTATTGGTTTTTTGTTCTCTCTTCCTAGCATGGACCGCGCTGATTGGTGTATCGTCTTTTTTTTTGTCACTTCCGTTCTGTTCCTCAACTAGAAGAAAAATTAGCGTGGTCCCTTATTAGAATCAGTTTGATAATCAATCTGTGCGGACGTACTATATAGAAATCTAAAATAATTGTGCATCATCTCTTAGCATTCATCTTGCTTCAGTCTTATCTCTTACCACTCCATCTCTAACCGTTTCATCTCATCTTAAACCTTTTTCTATTTTTTCTCATCTAGGCCTTTCTTGTGCTACGTCTCTCTCACCGATCATCTCTTTTTCCTATCCTTCAGTAACGGCTATCAGGTAACCTGTTAACCCTTCTGATTATCTGTTCTATCCTCTCTTAATACATTCTTCTCTCTCATTTAAGTATCACTCGTTTCATTTTTTCTACCTATCCTCTTATTACATTTATAACTTCTCACACTACGCACTTCCGGTACACGTGGCGTGATATCCGGTACACGTGGCGTAGTCCATCTCTTACTGTATTATAATTTTGTTATCGCTAATTGTTTCCTTTTTGTTCACAAACTATAATAAATCTATTTTATACCTAAACTCTACCAGTAATTTGTATTATACAGTCCACTAGTCTATCTCGTCCATCTCTTATCTCTTTCCTAGTACTCTCCGATCTTCTCTGCGCTCATCTCTCTCTCTCTAAATTTGTAACTTTCTCGAACAGTATTCTATATACAATTTTTTATTTGTAATGTACTTTATTGATAAAAATTTCTGTGGAGAAACATGAGATAAGTATCTTATTACTGTGAAATTAAGCTACTCATAACGCTTGAATCGGAAAAATGTAATGTTATACACTACTGTTATTTGCTGATTTGCTCTAAAATTCGTAAAAATACGTAGAATCTCAAATTGTTTTACCTAGAAAAATTTCGTCATATTATAGCGTTATTTTGCATAAAATAAAAGTAAAAAGGCAAGCTAAAGCTACGTGGAAGAAAAATAAAACTAGGAGTAATAAAAGACTACTAAACAAATTATCCAAAGTTTTTAATCATAGCATACGGGATCACAAAAATGTAGAATTCGGAAGATACCTGACATCACTTTAACCTCACGAAGATACTAATTATTCTCTTTAAAAAACAGCAAAAAGATTTAAAAGACCAGTAAAGTGAATACCAGTCATACGAAATCTTGACGGCTCATAAGCGTAAAGTATAGAAAAACAAGCGGAAACCTTCGCAAGAAATCAAGAAAACATATTCACAGCACACAAATTCAATACCCAAACATACACACTCACTAACGTAAATGACTTCAGAAGCAAAACAAAATCTCATTAAAACATTAATAGCACAACAGCTGAAGAAATTAGAATGCTAATATCAAAAATAAAAATAAATAAGGCACCAGGTTACGATCTACTAAATAGTACAATACTAAAAGAACTGCCACTTTAGCAATTTGGTGATTTAACATGAAAGTAGTATAATACTCATATACATACGTATGCACGGGCTGTAGGCAAGGTTTCGTTGTTTGCCGGGATGTTATTACCAGAGAGCATGTCTGCCGTATAAAATATAGGCTTCTAATAAAATGATAAAAATCGATCAAGTTAGCCCCCTACCCAACATAAAAAAAAAAATTGCGGCTCATAGAAACGACACTCTGCCTCGGAATAAGTAAAAAAAAAGAATGGAACGAACATATTAGCAGAATGAAAAACAGAAGAATCCTCAGAATTGCACGGGATAAGTCACCGATTGGCCGCAGAAGTACGGGGCGCCCACAAAAAAGAATGTGCGATAATTGAACAGTGCAATAGGCAGAAAAACGTCGTTACGAAACAGACAACTTCTCTAAACTAAAGAATGAAGAAGAAGAAGAAGAAGAAGTACATTTGAAACTATATCTTTCTTAGCACTTTCAGAATTTTCTGCTATAACTTTAAAACCGTCAAAATTGTCTGCTATTATTTTTCTCGATAATTATAATAGTAAATACTATCATATCCAGATGACGGTCTTGTTAAAATGCTTTTAAAGTTGTTCTAAATTTTCTACCTATGCTACCTAAATGACAATATATGGACCGCTGTCGAGCTCAGTAAGTTTTTCCCTAATGTATTGTAGGCATGAGAGATTGATTGGACGAAATTAGAATTTTGGTAAATTAGACGCAGTTTGCTGACTACTGGCTCTCAAATTAGTATGATTATATGTTACAATAATTTTTTAACGAGTTTCTATTGAATCATTATCAGACAAGATAGACGTGTAATAAAACAATTATTATAAATATATAACAAATCGTAGGAAAAAAAATGTGCGATCAAAGGAAAATTTGTCTCGCACTTTAATTTAACATTTCTGTAAAATAAGAAAAACTACGAACCTTATCTCGAATAATGAAAACTATCGATACTTTTATATAATAATGCATAATGAAGACACTTCAATCATACCTTTAATCGATAATTGCTATTCATCTAATGAATCTCGTTTATCTAGCAGTTATTTATTACTATATTACAAAGTCAAACAGAGAAAAGGGAAATAAACAGGATTTCTTTAAGAAGAAACTATGTTTCCAAAATCGATTTGCTTCTTCTAATGTAATAAACTACATAGATAGCAACTATGTAAGGTAATATTATAACGTACGGAATAAATGATTTGATAAAATACAACTTTTTGACTAATTATGTCCACACGTGTTGAAAGAATCCTTGACACCTGGACAAAGTATGGTCTCGGTCTTGCTCAAAACGGTTCCCCGTTTGATGATTCTTTCCCAGTTTCTGTAGGACACAAAAGATACAAGGAATCGCTGCGGAGTGTCAACTTAATATCTATTCCTAGCTTGCAAGAAGAGAATTAGCAATATTTTACAATTATTATAACATGTTTTATAATTTTGTATTTATTTCACTAAATATGTTGTACATAAATAAAGTTATTGCATCAACAGCAATAATAATATTGTTATTCTATGGTAATAAATATATAATAAATAAATTTCGAGAGTATAACATAGCAAAAAAATTTTCGGGACATAAGCTTATACTTTGATTGGAAACCTAAATATATTTCTTGGTTATAGGAAAGGTACATTTGTAATAATTATGTATATAAAATATCTACGTTTCCACTAACAATATTATTTAAATTAAATATATTTTAATTATTTTAATATTAAATTAAATATATTTTTTATATATTACCGGTAATTTGGTCAAAATGTTTTCCGATTATTCATCACCCTTCAGATTAAGGTTAGGACTTACAATAACAGTTTCTTTTGATGATCCTGAAAATATTAAGGAAAGATTCATTAAATATACTGCACTTCTTTAGAAAAGATTTATCTCTGTAAAAGATTTTATTTAATTACCGATCTTATTATACTACTTTTTTTTTCTCATTCGATTCTATCAAAAATTTCTAACAGTTATGAAAAAAGTTTTGTATAGGACTTTATGAAATTTGGTTTGGGTAATGGATTTTTTTATGCACCAAGTAAACTATAAGTTTAATTGCTTCCTTCTTTATTAAAATAAAAGAACTATCTATATCAAGCTAGACTATTATATTTCTTAAGTATATCTTCCAGAAGATTGCTGGTAAAAATTGTTTTGTTTTTTTTAGATTGCATATAACGTCAACAAACCCACTCATGCATATATAAGTTTCTCTCATGGTCTATTTTTTAATTAGTATATATATACAAAAAAAAACTATAAAAAATTAAAATAAGAAATATTTTCTTATTTAAAGAATCAATATAAGAAATTCTAAGATTATAAGGAAAAAGTAGGAGTCAATGCTAATAGATAACCTAACCTCAAGAGGAAAAGGTCAATATGCAAGTAAGAATAATTATTTTACAAAATATTTTTTTAAAAATGTATTTATTGATAAATTCTTATTATAATAATTATAAATAATATATTATTATAAGCTCCTCTAATTAAAGGAAAAAATATCAATCTATTTCTACACGCAATTTTTAAATCATTTTACGAGACAGGAGAATATTCAGAGGCAGATATTCACGGTGAAATAAATAGAATAGTTTTTGTAGAGTAAGATAAATTCATTTCAGATTAGACGAAATTTTTTTTATCCATTAAAAGCGAAAAACAATTTGTATTATTTTTTAGGGATGCGATACATTACATAATACATTTTTATTTTTATTTTTAATGCTGGCAACGTTATCGGACATTCATGTACGCATAGATAGAACTTAAGCAGTACCTTATTTGTCATTATCTTTAAAAATCATATATTATATTTTTGATATAAAACTTGTATCATGCATTCGGCTTTTTTGATTGCAAAATCAAGTATACGAAGAGTTGTATATTATGAACGGTTCAAACGATATTAAAGATGTTCCTATTACAATGGAAGATACTAAGTAAATAAAATTTTTAGAACGAGTAATCAAGGAAACTTTACGTGTTTTTCCTTCTGGTCCGTTTATTGCGCGCAAACGTTCTAGAGATACAAAAGGTACTTTTACATATAATAAAATATTATTTGTATAATTTTTTTTATATTGACATTACTGTCTTATGTAGTAATAATATGTATTTATTTATTTTATTAATTGAACGACATCGTGGTAATATCAAAAAATTGTCATGTAGTTTTTTCAATATTTTTACTTTACAGATGTTCGGTGAAATTAGGGCACTTGACCGGTTTGCACTGCCCTCGGAATAGGTTATGTAGCGACGGTATTGAGACATTAGATTTGTGCGTATTACACCCTTAATAGGATCGGTCACGATTGTCTTAGTTGAGTTGTGAAAGCGCGCGGGGGCATTAGAGATACATGTAGGACCGCCTTAGCGCGTCAGGTACATACGAGTGCGTCTTGTGGTAGGTGGGAAGGGAGATGCGAGCGTGGAGCCTTGGTCTCGATGGCGCTCGAGATAGTCCAGATCTGGATAGCGAGTAGAAAGTGTTAGTTTCTGAAAATAGAGAGTGACGCTATATTAGATCTTTTTAAGTGAGAGCTGTGTTGTTCTTTGTGGTATGCTTCAGAGCTACCGACGTGTGAGTTTTAGAGGTTGTAGCTGCAAGGCTGCAATCGCTCTTTTTACTAAGATTTAGGGGTTGTTTAGAGACACAACCATTCTTTTTACCGTGAGTAGCGGTTTCTTTTTACAGTGCTTGCTGCTCTACCAATGTAAGATAGAGTTGTAGCGGTACAGGCTGGACCCAGGTTGAGGTTGTTGGCGACGAGGATAACGCACCTTTGTAGGACTAATAACGTGTTTAAAAGATTGCGGTATCTTGAATAGTTGCGGCGGAAACAAAGGTAAGAGAGATCTCTAGCATAAGGAAAAAAGAGGTCCCTCTCAACGAAATAAGTGCTTGTGTTCTTTCTTTAACTTGTCCACAGGGTACTACTTATTGTACTATTTGTTTGAATAAAGCCTTCGCTTGCCCTTTCTTTTCTCTCAACTTCGTGAGAGTTTTTATGCCGAGGCAAGTGATCTATACCTCGTAAAATTGAGTTGACTGATTTATTTATCCTTTCCTATCTCACTCATTCGTACGTCAAATTAACCGAACTCACGACATTAATTTCAAATTGCTTAAGTCTTTTGATCTAAAAAAAACAGAAAAGATAAATATTAGACTGATCCATATAGATTTATCCCTTATCGGTTCTTGCCAGGAAATTATAACCTGAAATGTTTCTTCCCGTTCAGCTTCGGGAAAAGAGGATGCATAAATAAAAGCATATTTTTATCCATTCTTTAAATAGTATTCTAAAAAGTTTAACAGTAAAGTATTTTTTTTTGAAGTTATACTTCTTTTGACACGTTGGAGAAAATGTAATGGGGAGTGATTTTGTTCCGAGCGTCTGGGAAAACGACACCATGAAGTTTGCCGGTATTTACGACGCGCTGCAAAGCGATTTTAAGTATACGGCATGAAGTTGTCTTCCCTTCTTCATCCCCTTTTTTTTTCAAGCTGGTCACCCATCCAAATACTAATCGTACTAAGCGCTACATTACTTAAATGATCGAGTGAAAAATAAAGATGTAACCGCGCGATGGCTGCTGACGCATAAAGAAATTCAATATATCTCCCTTACATTTAATGTGGACTGATATCTATATTTTTACATTTTTTTTATTTTTTTTATTCCTTCTTATATAAAATATATATCGATCGATTAAAAATATTTTTTCTTTCTTTTTTAAAGTTTTTTTGTTAACTTAATAAAAAAGAATAATTAGTAGCTTATCTTCTCATATTTTCAATCCTTATCCTTTTTACCTGGTCACGCTATAAATATATTTATATATAATTATATAAAATTAAAAAACTTCAATAAATAAATGAGTGTTTAGGAAATAAAATAAAAAATAAAAAATGAGCTGAACACCGAGCACTTTACAATTGCTGTGGTCTAATTTTAAATCTTTCAGTTACAAAACAGGTGATTGTCACGTGTTACCGTAAGTGAGACGGGTGATAAGTCGGTTTTTAGTAGAGTGAGACAGCTTAAGAGACGTTTTCTATTGTATTAATCCCCTGAGCAAGGCTTTGAGAGATTGTATTAATTACTTGAGTGGTCAAACGAATAGTATGAGATCAATTATGAGCAAAACTGAGATTTCTTTCCCGTGACGCGTAAGAGAGTTGTACGCGTAAGAGAACTTCGATTGTAATGGCTGCTGGAAAAGCCGGCGTTACGGCGAGTCTTCAAAAGTCGCTGGGGAAAGAGGCGTGTCTTCATCGCGCGACAACTGTCGGGTGGCGCCGTCCGTTGGGAATGCTTATTCCCAAACAATGAGAATAAAAATATAATAATAATAAAAAAAATAATCTTCTTACATTAGAAAATATCATCGATCATCAAGCAGGGAAGAGGAACAGGTTTCTTTGTCAACTATATTCCATGTAAAAATAAAATTAATAATAATAATACTAATAGTGTAGTAATCTTCTTCTTCTCTTCTTCCTCCAGCGTTCAAATAGGCATTTTGCCTGTTCTTCATCGAAACTCGCTTCTTGTAGGTATATCGTCCGCCCATCGTTTTCGTGGTCTTCCTGGGCTTCGTTTCCCTAGTGGTGATCTATCCCTAGCGATCTTCACAATTCGGTCCCCTGTCATTCGGGTTATGTGATCGTTCCACTGAATTTTCCTCCCCAATACCCAATCATTGATGTTGTCGATTTGGCATGTACTTCTGAGGGCTTCACTTCTTTGTCTATCCCATAGAGATTTTCCGGTTATTCTCCGGATTATTTTCATTTCCGCTGCCTCCATCATCTGGCGGGTTTTAGATGTCTTGGGTCTTATTTCCGCCGCATATGTTAGTATGGGTCTTATAGTGGCCTTGTAAATACGGCTTTTTGTGTCTATTCTGAGATGTTTGTTGCGGAATATGGTGTCATTGAGTTGTGCCGCAGCTCTTGTTGCCTTAACCACTTGTGTTCTTACTTCCGTTTCTATTTCACCAGAGCTGGAAATTTCTATGCCTAAGTAGTCAAACTTCATAACCTGTTGTATAATGTTCCCATCAACCACCAATTTACATCTAAGGGGTATCTTTGATGTGGTCATGCACTTAGTTTTGGATGTGGATATTACCATCCCAAGAGATTGAGCCATTATGTTGAACTCATGTAGAAGTTTCTGCAGATCGTCTTCGTTTGCCGCTATTAAAACTGCGTCGTCTGCATAGCATATGATTTTCAGTTCTTTATCTCCCATCCTATAACCTCTCTGCCTACAGACTTTTTTTATAATTTCATCCATGATAATGTTGAATAGTAGCGGGCTCAGTGAGTCTCCCTGTCTAATGCCTCTTCCCAGTGTTATGGGTTCTGTTAGTTCGTTATCTATCTTTGCCTGTATGTTGTTGTTCTGGTATATATCTTCTATTGTTTTTATGATGTTGTTTGGTATTTGTCTGTTATAGAGGAGATGAACAACCTTCGTTAGTCGTATCCTATCGAACGCTTTTTTTTTAGGTCTATAAAGCAGAAGAACGCCGGTTTATTATATTCTATCGACTTTTCCGTTATTTGTCTGATGACGAATGCTGCATCTGTACATGATCGTCCAGGTCTGAACCCTTGTTGCTCGTCAGCTAGTGTTATCCTTTCGCTGATAAGATTTGAGATTACTTTGGTGACTAATTTCAAGGTAGTGCATAGCAGATTTATTCCTCTATAGTTCCCGGGCTGTTTTTTATCTCCTTTTTTAAAGAGTAAAATCATTATGCTTGTTCTCCATTCGTCCGGAATTTTTTGTTGTTCGAGGATCCTTTGTGTGAGAATAGTCAACTCCTGAACCAATCTTTCTCCACCGTATTTTAGGAGTTCATTTGCGATACCGTCTTGACCAGGGCTCTTCCTGTTTTTCAATCCATGTAATGCTTTTCTTATGTCAGCTTCGTCGATAGAGATGTTATTATTTATCGTGATATCTGGGACACCTTGTGCTGTGTTAGGTTGGTCATCCTTGTATAGGTCTTTTAAATATGCGGTCCATGTTTCCTTATCAATTTGGCTTACTGGTATTAATTCCGCAATTTCTTTCTTTTGGTTTCTAATGAACCTCCACATTTGCTTTTGGAGACCGTAAAAGTCCTTCTCTAGTTGTTTTGAGAACTTTTCCCAGTCCATGTCCTTCCTTCTTCTAACTAGCGTACCGGTTTCGTTCCTGATGTTTTTGTATGCGTTGTAAGACTCAGCAGTTCTAGTTGTTAGATATTTAAGGTAGGCTTGTTTTTTCTTCTTACATTGTTCTTTTATCTCTTCGCAGAACCATGGAGTTTTATTTTTTGCGACGTCTCGTTTTCTACGTTTCTTGGTTCCCAATGCCTCTATGGCCGCGCTTTTTATGTTTGTTTTTAGTTTCAGCCATACAGTGTTTACTTCGTCACGATTATCAGCTGGGTTCAGTTCGATTTTTTCTCTTAAGCGTCTTTGGTATAATTCTCGTGTTGTTGTATCCCAGAAGGTGTCTATCTTTATTGTATCTTCATTTGTTACGCGACTTTGATCTTTTCTTTTGTGGTGGCATTTGATCCTAAATTTACCAAGAAGTAGATTGTGGTCGCTTCCAACGTCGGCTGAGTTAAGTGTTTTCACATCCAAGATTTCAGATGATGGTATATAACTATTGGTTAAGATATAATCAATGGTTGAGCGTTGACCCCGTGTGTTGCTAAAAGTGTAGTTGTGTTGCTCTTTGTGGTTGAAAAATGTATTTGTGATTCTAAATCCATTTAGGGAGCAGAAGTCTATCATGAGTTTTCCGTTCTCATTCAGTGTTTGCTCATTGAATCTCTGCATTATGCCGGGGATCGGTTGGTGACCAATGCGAGCGTTAAAGTCCCCTAAAATTACTACTCGTTCCCTCGGGGGTAGTGATTCAATGATACGTTCAAGTTCTTTGTAAAAGTCTTCACGTTTCTGCTTCGCTTTATTCTCGTCTGGTGCATAAATGGACAAGATATTTAGTGGGGACGAATCAGTCAGCAACTTGAGCAGTACAATTCGTGATGATATGTGTTGACAGCTTTCGATCTGGTTGATGTATCTCTTATGTAAGGCAATGGCGACACCCTCCTTAGCTCGTTCGCTTTTTTCAACGCCGCTGTATATCACAATATATTCACCGTATAATCTTTGGCCCTTGCTTTTCTTCTTCGTTTCTTGGAGTGCAGCAATGTCTATTTTATGATTTTCAAGTTCTTGTAGAATTTCCTGTTCTTTATTATTAAGGGATTTTACATTCCAAGAAGCCATCCTGGTAATGTATTTTTTTTTCCAATTCGTTAACCGTTTTCTAGCATGGGTCGTCATTAGTGTATCCGTCCTATTCCGAGGCGCGTTGTGGTTTCTTCGAGCTTGTGCTTTATTTTACGTTAGGCAGGTAGCTAACCTAACCTAACAACCCTCCTCCTTTATCCGGGCTTGGGACCGGCAACATGACCTCACGATCATATAGGCGAAGTTTAGTGTAGTAATAAAAACATTAATTAAAAAATAAGATTGGAACAATAAAAATAGCAAGAAAAATTATTATTTATAATAATAATAATAATAATATAATAATAATTGTTCGAGAAAATTACCAATTTAGAGAGAGAGATGAGAGAAGAGAAGATCGGAGAGTACTAAGGAAAGGGATAAGAGACGGACGAGATAGGCTAGTGGACTGTATTATGCGAATTTCTGGTAGAGTTTAGTTGTAACGAGATTTATTAAAGTTTGTGAACAAAAAAGAAACAAGTAGCCATAACAAAATTCTAATATGCGTTAATTAGACAGTAATAGACTACGCCGCGTGTACCGGATATCACGCCACGTGTACCGGAAGTGCGTAGTACGAGAAGTCGTTATAAATGTAATAAGAAAATTAATATGGGGATAAGTAGAAGGAATGAAACGAGTGATACATAAATGAGAGATAAGAACGTATGAAGAGAGGATCAGAATTAGAGAAAAAAAAAGGTTAACAGATTACCTGATATGCCGTTAATGAAGGATAGGATAAAGAGATGATCAGTGAGAAAGACGCAGCACAAGGATGGCCTAGATGAGAAAAGAAAAAAAAGAGTAAAATGTGATGGAACGGTGAGAGATGGAACGGTGAGAGATAAGAATACAGCGAGATGAATTCTATGAGATGATGCACAACTCTTTGAGATTTCTAAAAAGTACGTCCGCACAGATTGATTATCAAAACGATTCTAATCTGGACCACGCCAATTTTTCTTCGAGTTGAGGAGCAGAGCGGAGGTGATAAAAGAAAGGTGATACACCAATCAGCGCGGTCCAAGTTAGGAAGAAAGAACAAAAGGAACCAATAGGAGAATAACACACGGAGGATGACTTCACAGGGAACTAATAATCTATTTACAGGTGAAGTGGCGTGATCACTTGATCAATAAGAACAATCGATATGTCTTCTTCTCGACGATAACAGACGGCGTCTGAATCATGATATCCGAGAGACGCAGTAATCTAGTTTGAGTGGCGCAATTTTCGAACAATAATAATAAAAATAATAATAATAATGAAAATAATAATAATGATAATAATAATAATGATAATAAAAATATTAATAATAATAATGATAATGATAATGATAACGATAATGATGATGATAACGATAATGATGATGATAACGATAATGATGATGATAACGATAATGATGATGATAACGATAATGATGATGATAACGATAATGATAACGATAACGACGACGACGACGACGACGACGACGACGACGACGACGACAACGACGACAACGACGACAACGACGACAACGACGACAACAACGACAACAACAACTTCAACTATTCTCCTTAAAGACAATACAAAAATTAGGATTAAGTGTTCACATTTATCTTTAGTTTACATTTAATTATTTATTATTAATTATTGAAAATTTATTTATTTTATTTTAATTATTTTAATTATTTTAATTTTAAAGTTATTATTAAAATATAATCTCTTGCAGCTTTTTTATTGACCAGGATCAGTATATATTTAAATTTCTGTTTAAGTTTCCAATATGCCTGAAACTAATGCAGAGAAATGTAGAGATTATCATCTTCGTAGGAAAAGAAATAATTAAAATAAGGAAAATAATGAGGAAAATAAGGAAAACATAATGCACGCTAATGCAAAACATTGTAAGGTTTATTGGCTGCGAAGAAAAATGATTCAAAAAGGTTATGAATTGCCCGCGAATGAAATTTTATGTACTCCGTCAACTTCAAATTTACTTTGCGAACCATCGGCTAAGCCTGTGATTACCGGTACAAATTAAAATAATTTAAATGTCCCAGTAATAACTAATATTATTGCTGAATATTTATTTTTTTTGTTCGGTCTTTATGTTTTGAAGTTTTTTGAAGTTATTTACATTTATTTTATTTGACATTTATTTTACAATTATTTCTTCAAGAAAACCAATTGTCTCCGAATGGAACTTTATGTGCACCATCGACTTCGAATTTACTAGTGACTTCTGAACCATCAGCTCAGCCTATGATTAGCGGTACAAATTTATATAATTTAAAATTCACGGCAATAACTAATAGTACTGCTAATTATTATTTTTGAACTTATACTTTTTTTGGTACGTTTGGAAATTTGGTCTTTATTTTTTACATTTACTTCTTCAAGATGCATCGTTGTCTACTGCAAAAGATGACTATCGCAACAATATTACTGTGCAAGCTTATGTGCATATGGAAAATGCTTCTATGCCGTGTCATAATCGTATAACATCAAAAAACATTACATTAACAAACATAGAGCAAAGTTCACAATCTCGAGAACGAAATAATCAATATTTAGCTGATGCTACGATTATACATGTATTGTCTAATCAAGACATTGTACCAGATGCAGAACGCAATTCGTTAAACCAAGACACAATCATGGATCAGGAATTACCCTAATCAGATGTACCCACTATTTATTCTAACTCTTCAGACCAGTTAGTAATTAATTATACCACTGGCGAGCAAAATTGATATGGATTTAGATCCTTCTTTACCATATAGCAATTATCATCAATTTAAACGAGCTCATAAGGAATTTAAAATAAAATTCTTAGGTAAATCATTTGAACATCAATGCTCAGTATGTGACAGATTGTGGTTTAAAAAGGATTTAAAAGAGCCATCTAATGAACATAAGGATATTATACCACAATTTATACCTAATGTACATATGGAAAATTTTTGTAATACATGCATACAAGCTTTAAACAAGAAGAATATTCATTTAATATTAACATATAACGGCTTCAAATATCCAGATGTACCTAAGAATCTACCACTTTTTAATTTAGTTTCTGAAAGATTAATTTTGACTCGTATTTCTTTTATGCAGATCAGACTTCTGAAACATGTGAATGGTTAATACGCCATTTATGGTCAATTAATTAACGTTCCTGTTTCAGTTAATACAATGGTCGAATCTCTTCAAAGAAATATTGATGACGATTATTGTATAAATGTACCTATTAATCGTAAGAAAATTGACTGATCTAGTTACTTACGTGGCATTTTTAACAAGCGGACAATTAAAGCTTGGCTACAAATTTTAATACCGTCTCGGTTCTATTGAATGTAGGATATTAAAATTGATGATTCATATTTTAATGATAATCATTTTCACGAAAAAGTTGAACAAAATGATGTCAACGAACACATTCCTGTAGAAGAGAGTCTTACGGCGCACCAACAGACATTAATGTGGCATGAAGAACAATATTTACGTATTGCACCTGGCGAAGAAAATTTATCTCAAAGATCATTATTTGATAAATTTTTTTATTTCTTATTATATTTATTATTTTAATTAAACCCTTCTTCTTCCTCATATATAAATAAATAAGATATATTTATTTTTTTGAAGTTATTTTTGAGGTTGTTGATGCTATATTCGTTTTGGTACGCCAAAGAAGTATAACTTCTTACGTGCGTAAATAAGTACTCACACCAGTTTTTTTAATTTTTAAATATATACAGGAAAGAAAAAATTATTTATTACAAAAAAATTAGAAATAATAAATTTTTTATCATCTTGCGCAAATAATAAAGGAAAATTGATTACTTGAATTACAGTTAACATTTTATTTTTTAACAGGTATATAAAAATAAATAAATCTTCAACATACTAACAAATATAACAATCATATATATTCTAATTATTAACAATTTCATATATAATTATTTTATATCCATGAGTTTTAACATTTATTGTACATTTATTAATATTTATTAAACGCAGATTCCAAAATGATAGTTATCGTAAAAGCATTCAATAATCCATCATCAATTGTCATCAAACATTTTTCATGAAACGATTCGATATGCATAGTACGCTTCGAAATTATTAATACCAAATTATAGAGAAATATTTTTAAACGTTAATCAGGTTTTTTTTCCACAGATCCTTTAAAAAATCGTTGTTTATATAATTTTATTAATTGCGCGAGATGCGAGAAAATTTATTGTTTCTAATTTTTTTGTAATAAATAATTTTCTCTTTTCTATATATATTTAAAAATTAAGAAATATGAAAAAAAATTTGAAAACAGATAGAAAAAAATTATCAATAAAAACTTCCCCCATGAAGGATCGAACGCTAACTAGCGGCACAAGAAGCAAGAACGCTACTATTGACGCTAGCGCGCTACTTGATAGACAGTCGAAATTAGGATAATATAAACATGTATACAACAAAAATCAAAACTTTAGAACCTTTTTTCTCAAAATTGGCTGGGCATTTTGAAAAAACCCTTTATAACGATAAAACCCTATAAGTATACTACTAATATACGAAAGCTCGTTAAAATCCGTGAGTATCCCAGTGTAAGGTCCCCTTGTAAGACGTAATTAGTAATATAATTGTTTCTAATCTTTTACAAACGTCAGGTAAGTGAAAAATGTCAGCTTTTGAAAATAAATCACTGAATTAAACTTACGTTTTGATATTTGCAATGTTTTAAATGCTTATTGCGTGTCTATATTTGATATAATTAAAGTATCTTCACTTGTAAAGCTATTAAAAATTAATATAGAATCGAGTAATAACGTTTCTATCAATTATTTATACAGCATTACATATTCGTACAGTAAGATTCCGTTTCGAATAAAAAGCGTCGGTTTTTCATGACTAATAAACCGATATTTGTAAGTAAAGATTTTTAGTTGGACTTTGTCGAAAAAAAAATAATAATTTTTTCTATTTTAATATTTAAAATCTAAACTACTATAGAAAACGTATCTTTGTTTTGTTTTCGAAAGCTCTTATTAGATATTTTAATATATTTTCTAAAAGAGTTTACCCGAAAAATAGTAAAATGTACCAAGGATTTTAACAATAATAATCCAGCTTTAATAGCGTCATAGCTCGTTACCAAGTATGTGTCTAGTAAATATGTTTGACACTCATTGAATACGATTTATAGTTAATTCTGCAATAAAAAATTGTTTGCATTATTTTTATACAATACGGATTTCCACGCGTGGCTTCATAGTTCGTGACCTATAAGAGTCTTACGTAAGATTCGTTCTGGCAGAAAATAGTGGAAGGAAGATCTCACGTCCGCACTTCTAACAGTGATCACGTGTTAGCGTTCAATGCTAATTCGCCGCCGTCGTAACATTCCAAAGTCTAGGAAATGTTAATGAGTACATTAGATAGGCGAAAGTAATCTACATTCTTATGCTCACTTGATCGATTGCAAAAACT
>QUOG01000165.1:0-18860 GCA_010416905.1 Polistes dorsalis
CTGATCCTCTGGTCCTCCACAACAGCACGCCACCACACTGGAGCCTCATAAAGGAGCACCGAGTGGATAACGCTGTTGTAGAGGCGTCGCTTCTTTTCCCTCGGTCCATGAAAGCTCGGATGGAGCCTCCCAATCGACCGAAGGAAACCCTGCATTTTGGGGATCAAAGCCTCGAAGTTGGGCCTAAATGACAATTTTGAATCTAAAACTATGCCCAGGTATTTAACACTGGTTTTGATCGCAACACAAAACCCCCTGAGCCTAATTTTAGGGGAGGAAACATTCCTGCGTCTGCGGATGGCAGAGGCAGGCAAGGCTGTTGCCTCCGTTTTGTGTGGTACCACTTTAACGCCCAACCCCTCAATTACACCAACAATTACCTCTAGGTCCTGTTCCGCGTCTATTATTGCCTGTGATAGGTTTCGCCCCGCTGAAAGGATGGCCGTGTCATCTGCATAACAGACAACCCGGAAAACTCCTGGGAGCAGGACTCGGAGGACACCATCATAAACAATATTCCATAGTGTGGGGCATAGGACCGAGCTCTGTGGAAACCCACACGTCACCAGTCTCATGTACACTCGGCCCTGACTTCCGGTGAAGAGCAGCAGCCGGTCACACAAATAGTCCTTGATAATGTTTATCAGATAGGCGAGGAACTAACCAGCTACCATTGCGTCTACGATGATCTCCCAGGGGAGCGAGTTGAAGGCATTGCTGATGTCGAGGGACACTATAACGCCTACACATCTCCTGTCAATGCACTCCTGAATATATTCCTTTGTACTTAGAATAGCACCAATCGTCGAACGCCCCAGCCAGAATCCATGCTGTGCTAGAGATATTAAATTCCTGGCATCAAGAAACTCGCTCACCCTGGAGACGATAACCCTCTCGAAGAGTTTCCCCGCCTCATCCAATAGACAGATTGGCCTATAGGAGTTAGGTAGGCCAATTTGCCAGTCCGACTTCTTCACGAGGACAAGCCTGGCCCTCTTCCATATCCTCGGGAAGATTCCCCTCTACAGGCAAGTTGTGAAGCATTCAGCAAATCCCTTGCTGCAGTATACGGCCGCCTTCTTGACCACAAGGACCGGCACTCCATCTAAACCTTAGGCTCTTCCACCAGGGATCTTAGGTGCTGCCTTGGATACCACCTCAGCCGTAATAATGGGGTCTTCCCGTGCAACGAGGGGGACACTCAGGGTCACCGACCGCCCATCTTCGGGAAAGAGAGACCCTACTATCCGGTCTAACAGAGCAGGATCCAAGGCCTCCGTTGATAGTATGTCGCGAGTCCTCAGCTCACCCATGACCAGCTTGTAAGGTCTTCCCAACGGATCCTCCTCAATGGTAGCCACAAAGTTCCTCTAGGCAATGGCCTTAGCTCTTTTAATGGCCCGGACTAGTACCCTTTTTGTCTCTCGTCTGGCTACTAAACACTCTCCGATCCTAATCGGATCTCCGCCACGCCTGGCCCTGAGGTAGCGCCTCTTAGCCGCGGTCGATGTTGACCGCAGTGTCGTGATCTCATGCGAACACCATGGAACCGACTTCTTCAAGTCCACCGTGTTCCTGACTTTTGGCATGAATATCTGGCATGCCCTTACCAGAGTGTCCCGCACTTAGTGGACTAGTCCACGCACACTACCGAGGACACCATCATCCGAACGTTACAACTTTTCAGATAAGAGAGCTGCAGCGAGAATGTCATCGTCCACAGCTTTCGCATCCTATTTAGGGAAGCCACTAGTCCTCAAGCGCAAGCTTTGGAAGCCTGTAGCCTCATGACTATACTTAAATACAACATATAAGTGGTCCGAAAAGGACTTAGCCTAGTCCTCCCTCCAATCCGATAAGCGGACACCAGCAGCTGGCAAACCCTACGTAAGGTTGATAACTACTCTCGACCCTTGCGGCTGAACACACTTTGGTAGGCCAGCTTGGTTAAACAAACTAAGGTTTAACCTATTGGCTCATAAGCAGAGCAACTCACCCCTTAGGTTGCTTCTGCCTTCCGGGTCCCATCTATGGAACCGGGCATTGAAGTCCCCGGCAACCAGCGCTGGAAGAGCGGGAAATGTTCCTAAGAGCTCTTCGAGCTCATCAAGGAGTCTACAGAAATTATTAATATTCTCGCTGGAAGGAAAGTAGACGGAAACTACCAGAGAGTCCCCCCACTTAGCGGCTACATAAAACAAACACCTGCGCACCAGGCTACATGTTCCTCCGCCTTTGCCCGCAACAATCGCAGCGAGGGGCGACCCTTCCAGGGATGAGAGCTATTTCTTATACCCAGGAAAGACCCACCACGGCTCGGATACTATCGCAATGTTCGCGCCAATCTCCCTCATTCGCTGGCCTAGAAAGTCCTGAGCACGACGCGCATGATTAAGATTGATCTGGACGACACAATCCATTATTGTATTTTTAGTTTACCACAATGTCTACACTACATGGAGGGGCAGGATTCGCCTGCTCTATCTCCATGTTATTGTCACTATTCGTACTCGGTCCCGCACTCGATCCCGCACTAGAATCGGTTTTGTTTTTGCCACCCGGCGTGTCCCGCACTAGCGCGTCTCGTCTACCCGAAGCAACCCCCAGGATGATGTCTTTACCCCTGATAGGCGGCACCAGGGTTCACTCCCAGGATCCCGCCCTGTGCGAGATCTGAGAGCGCCCCGCCACCGCGCAGACCGGGCACTTGGGCTTATCTACACAGTTCCTGGCTATATGCCCCGGCTCCCCGCACCGGAAAGATACCACCATCCTGGCGCTAGGTGCCGGGCAAAAGGCCGCAACGTGACCCCTCGCCAGACACCTATGGCACCTTAGGGGCTTGGGTCTCACGGGGAAAACCCGAACTTTCCCCCACCCCACTAAGATAGTTCCTTTCTCTACTGCCGCCTGACAATGGGCCGTCGGGGCCACAACTGTTGCCTCGTACCGACAACCCCTGCCAGGCCGAACATCCCCCATGTTAATTAGATTCGGGTCGACAGCCGACCTACCCCCTAGTAACGCACATCTGATCGCCGTCAGGGTGGTTGTCAGGTATAGACCCACCAACGTGATTGGGGTAGTCCTCTGAGGCCTTGATATTTTGGCCTCAGGAAGGACCCCCCTCACCGCAACCGCGACTCTGTCCGCCCTAACGTTGGCGTCCTTTCCGCGTACTTTCCAAATGAAGGAGCCTGTAAGGCCCCTCCTATACGCAAGACCATTGACACCAATATCATCTAGTTTGATATTTCTCTCAATCTTCTGTAGGGCCTCTAAATAGGAGGCCCCTCCCTCACAAGTCAGGGAAACAGCCGCTGTCTCCCTGATTCTCCTCGTAGCATTCTTCTTCTTCTTCTTCTTCTTTTTACTTTTCTTCTTCTCGCGGTCCTCCGCCACGGGATTTCGTCCCTCTACGCTAGGACGAACAGGGGGAGCAACCCTCCCGACACTCGGTCGTGTGGGCAAGGGCCCCCCGACAGGCACCGCAACCCTGCCCCTCCTCCTTACCTCTATAAATTCGTCCCTGTCTGTGACAGAGGCCAGAGGCATCGGTGTCTGCGGCAAAGTAGGAGCAACCCGCGGTCGGGCTGCAGCTTGGGCATATGAGCCCTGCCCTTTTTTAAATTTTTCCATGTCCTCTTGAAGTTTGTTGATGGATGTGGACAGCTCTAGAAGTACCCTCTCTATCGCCTTGCTGTCCATTTCCTCTTCTCTCCTTGCCGCAGCAAATCTCTCCTCTCCGAGAGATCGACTTTGATTAGCCGCGACTGTCCTTGTCTGGACACTTGTGACATTGTCTGTCGCATGTTTTTCAAGGAGCGCGCCCTTTCGCCTCAATTCCTTCCTAAGGCGCGAGCACTCCTCCTCTACGTGTTTTAATCGGTCGTTTGTGGCCCTAGTCTCATTCCTTAATTGTTCGAGTAGAACTTGGACCTCAGGATCACAATTAGATCTGTTCCGGGCCTGCAACTCCTTGGCCAGTTCAATTATGCCTAAATTGCAGTTTTTTATTTTTCCCGAAATTTCCCCCTTTATATTTCCGCATACTTTCCTCTTATTTTCGGATTCGAATGCGTGTTCTAGAATCCGCTCTATAATCCTGCCTGTCTCTATGTTTGAAACCAATAGACACTCCGGGATCACGGCTTCCGCGTTAGACAGATCCATTATTTCTTCATCGGAGGATGAGGTAAAAATCAACGGCCTTGCCCTCTTGCATGCCCTGGCGGGAATATTCACCTCCGGTGACTCTCTATCTCTTTCCCTTGTGCACCCGGTGCACCTTGGCCCCTCAACGGAGCAATCCCCTCTTCCTGGCATATTGGTCAATTCGCGGGCCAGGTCGCCTACCCGCGAACAACTTCCCATAGCTCTATCCAGAGTCAGGCCCGGGTCGCCTACCCCAGACTCATAGCAGTCGTATGATAACTACGATGGGTGGACTGCTCTAGCACCACCTGAAACCGCCGGTGTGTGGATGTCCCTTCCACACAGTGTATTTGCTGAACTTGTACTAATCATATTTTTTTTATTATTTTGGATGGCACAAGCCAGCAGAAAGGAAAGGAAAAGAATGAAGTAAGAGAAAAGAAAAGAAAAGAAAAGAGGGGATAGAAAGAATTAAAGAGAGGAATAGCCACGCAAAGAACATGCACACACCATTCATAGCCTCCCTTTTAGTCGCCTCTTACGACAAGCAGGGAATACTGTGGGAGTATTCTACTAACCCCTACCCACGGAAGGGACCCTGACGCCACCCTTTTTTTTTTTTTTTTTTTTTGTCAGGGGGAAAAACCTTCAAAAGGCCCCTTGGGCCCGGTACCCAAGGGAGTGTCGGATTTTTACCGACTAAAAAACCCCCTGGTGCAATCATTCATTCCTTGGATGGGAGAGGCGGACCTGTGATATACGTCACATTACAACACCTACCCTCCCATCCCGATGAGCCTGGCCGGTGTTTTGCCATGCTCTCTTCATTCATTCATTACACTCACACCTTAAAGACTATTACTAACTACTACGCCTCAACGGTCTTCCGGAGGCGCAACTTACTCTACTTATATGTATATATACAAACCCGACCACCCATCCAATGATGCAATGGTCGGGTTCACGCAACCCATGCATCCGCATGCTCATTCGTCTCCCTAGGGCGAAGCGACGCACTAGATCGAGCCAGTCGCCGCCAAAGCTGCCCGGAGCCTTGCCCGGGGGGGCCGCCTAGGAGCTAATCTCCTTTGCAGCCGCGCACGCATTCTTCTCCGGTGGAGCCATTCTCTCTCTCTCATTCTTTCGGCATCCTCCTTGGCCTTCATGACTAGTCCTGAAAAGAACTGGAATGCAGCCCACGCCCCCGGAGTATCCAGGGATCGCCTAACTATCCCGGGGAGAGTGAGCTGCACCCCCCCCCCAACTCCCTGACCAAGGAAGCCCTCGCATCCGTTCACGCAGGGCATGCGATCAGGGTGGGTTCCGCGTCGTCCCTAACCGCGTCGCAGTGAAAAAACCGCGGGGAGTCCGACTTCCCAATACCATGCAGGTACGCGGGAAAACAGTCATGACCAGTCATCAGCTGAGTGGTGTGGAAGGTCGTTTCCAAGGAAAACGGCCTTCCAACCCACTCCTCCAACCTGGAAGCAATGGCTGTCCTCACGCGCACCCCAGTCGCCCTAATAGATCTAACCAACCCTAGTTCTTCCTCCTTCCATGCAGCGATTGCCCTCCTCTTAGCAATGGCGCCCAGCACGGCCCTTGTGCCAGGGAAAACGGGATCCTCCGCTTCCCGGACCGCCGCGTAGACATCTGCAAGCTGCAGCGCCAGATGGTCGAGGGGAATGATCCCTGCAACCATCATTACCGCATGGAAGGAAACCGTCCTGTAAGCGCAACACACCCTGATCGCTACCCTTCTCTGCAGGGCCCGAACAGCCCGCCTGATCCTCTGTTCCTCCACAACAGCGCGCCACCACACCGGAGCACCATAGAGGAGCACGGAGTGGATCACGCTGCTATAGAGACGTCGCTTCTTCTCCCTCGGCCCGTGGAGGTTCGGAAGGATCCTCCCAATTGACCGAAGGATCCCCTGCGCTTTCGGGATTAAGGCCTGGAAGTGGGGCTTAAACGTCATGTTTGAGTCTAATACTATGCCCATGTATTTAACGCTGGGCTTCACTTCAATACAAACCCCCCTGAGTCTGATCACAGGGGGGTGGAGCAATACTGCGTCTGCGGAAGGCAGAAGCAGGGAAGGCCATTGCCTCCGTATTATGCGGTGCTACTTTAAGGCCCAAACCCTCGATCTCATTCACAAGGACCTCGAGGTCCCTTTCAGCTGCTAACATCGCACTAGATAGGTCCCGCCCCGCTGAAAGGAGGGCCGTGTCGTCCGCATAGCAAACCACACGAGACCCCCCCGGCAGCGGGACCCGGAGGACCCGATCATAGGCGATGTTCCAGAGTGTAGGGCCCAGGACAGAGCCCTGTGGGACCCCACACGTCATTCTTATGTCTACAACGTTGCCCTGCCTTCCAATGAAGGACAGGAGCCGATCTCGGAAATAGTCTTTTACAATATTTACAATATAGGTGGGGAAGCAACTACTCACCATTGTATCTATAACAGTTCCCCAGGGGAGCGAGTTGAACGCGTTAGCGATGTCAATTGACACCAACACACCCACTTGTTCATCACTCGCGCACTCAAGTATATAATCTCGCACCTCGCTGATGGCCATAAGGGTGGAATGGCCCACCCTGAAGCCATGTTGATGCGGCGAAAGGACACTATTATGTTCTAAGAACTCGCTCACCCTGGAGACGATCACTCTTTCGAATAGCTTCCCCACCTCGTCCAGTAGGCATAATGGCCTAAACGAACCAGGCGTGTCATCGTGGTTAGCCTTCTTCCTGATGAGGACAAGTTTAGCCCTTTTCCATTTTCGCGGAAACACGCCGCTCCTTAGTAGGCTAGAGAAACAGTATGCCAGTCCTCTGTCACAAAATTCGGCAGCCCTCTTCACTACCAAGCCTGGAACCCCATCAGGACCCGGCGCTCTTCCAAGGCCAATTCTCGTAGCAGCCCTGCGAACCTCTTCCGCCGTCATCAAGATCCCACCTAGGTCATCCGTTTCCACGTTCGGGGACACAGGTCGTCTGTCCCCCGGGAACAAGGTTGATACTATCCTTGACAGGAGAGAGGGGTCCAGTGCCTCAGGAAGGGTGGGGGGACACCGCGAACCCTAAGCTTGTTCATAACTAGCTTATATGGTCTCTCCCAGGGATCTTCCTCGATGGTCGTGAGGAAGTCCCTCCAGGCCGAAGCCTTGGCCCTTCCGATGGCACGGACCAATCTCCTTCTGGTCTCCCTCCTGTCCTCCAGAGAATCCCTGATCCTTGCAGGGTTGTTGCTGCGTCTGGCCCTCTGATAACTTCTTCTCGCAGCAATGGCTGCCCTCCTTAGTGCCGCAATTTCCGGCGACCACCACGACACAGGACGACTCCAGTTCACTAATGTTTTCATCCTTGGCATTGAGATGCCACACGCAATCACCAGAGTATCGTTTAACCACTTAATCGAGCCTTCCACACTGGCACCATTGTCCCGTGTCCAGTTCCCGGACACGAGGGCTGCGGCGAGTCTATCCTCGTCCACAGCCCTCGTGTCCCATCTAGGGAAAATTCTATCCCGCGAGCGAAGGCTTCGGAAGCCTGGAGCCTCGTGCCTGTAATTAAAGATTACATACAAATGGTCCGAAAGGGACTCGGCCTCATCCACTCTCCAGTCCGATAAGCGGACGATAGCTGTCGGAGATCCCCACGTAAGATCTATAACGCTCGACCCTTGCGGCCAAACGCACGTGGGGTGGCCAACCTGGTTGCCCAGGCTTAGGTTCAACCTATTGGCCCACATACAGAGCAACTCACCCCTTAGGTTGCTTCTGCCTTCCGGATCCCATTTAGGGAACCGGGCATTGAAGTCTCCGGCAACCAGCGCTGGAAGAGCAGGAAATGTTCCTAAGAGCTCTTCGAGCTCATCAAGGAGTCTACAAAATTTACTAATACTCTCGCTGGGGGGAAAGTAGACAGAAACTACCAGCGAGTCCCCCCACTTAGCGGCTACAAAAAACAAACCCCTGCGCACCAGGCTGCAGATTCCTCCGCCTTTGCCCATGAGAATCGCGGCAAGGGGCGACCCCCCCAGGGATGAGAGCCATTTCTCATCATCAGGGGGGACCCACCAAGGCTCTGAAACAATCGCGATGTCCGCACCAGTCTCTCTAATCCTTTGGCCCAGTAAGTCCTGGGCACGTCGCTCATGATTAAGGTTGATCTGTACATCCTTAGCCATTAAGTTGTAAACACTACACTACTTCTGATCTGCATGGAGGGGCAAGATCC
Source organism: Polistes dorsalis (assembly GCA_010416905.1). NCBI lineage: Eukaryota > Metazoa > Arthropoda > Insecta > Hymenoptera > Vespidae > Polistes > Polistes dorsalis. The sequence goes on from QUOG01000165.1 coordinate 8,404, forward strand.
GCCTGTTCAACCTCCATGTCAGCACACAAATCCGCACTGTTCGTTGTCACTATTTTATTTACACTTCCTGAAGTACCACGGCCCGACGTGTTCTTACGACCGGCAGCAACTCCCAGGATCATGTCCTTCCCCCTAATAGGAGGCACCAGTGGACACTCCCAAGACCCAGCCCTGTGCAAGGTTTGGGAGCGCCCCACCTCCACGCAAATCGGGCACTTGGGTTTTTCCTCACAGTTTTTGGCCAAGTGTCCCGGTTCCCCGCACCTAAAGCAGACACCCATCCTGGCGCTCGGTGCCGGACAAGAGGCCGCCACATGACCTCTAGCCAGGCACCTGTGGCACCTAAGGGGCCTGGGTCTGACCGGGAACACCCGAACCTTTCCCCATCCCACTAAGATGCTGCCCTTGTTGATAGCAGCCTGGCAGAGTGCCGTCGGGGCCGTGACGGTGACCTCATACCGACCGCCCCCCCCCCCCAGCCGAATGTCACCCATGTTAATGAGGTTCGGATCTATGCCCGCTCTACCCTCCAACAGACTGCATCTAATCGCCGTCAGAGTGGTGGTAGGATAAATACCCACCAGCCTAATAGGGCTGGTCCGTTGTGGCCTGGCGATCTTTGCCTCTGGCAAGACCCCCCTCAGGGCCTGTGCCACTTTATCCGCCTTGGTGTTGGCATCCCTACCCCGGACCTGCCAGATGAAGGAGCCAGTCAGTCCACGTCTATAGGAAAGTCCCTTCACCCCTATTTCCTCCAAGTTCACACAGGCCTCAACCTTTTGAGGGCCTCTAGATACGACGCCCCTTCGGAGCAGGTCAGGGACACAGCAGCCGTCTCCCTAACCCTGTTCCTCTTCTTCTTCTTCTTCTTATTCTTCTTTTTTCGTCCTTGATCGTTTGCCACAGCAGAGACCCGCACCCCCGCACGAGAAGCGGTGGGGGCAACCCTCCCGGCATCCGCCCGAACCGGTAAGGGTCCCGCAGCGGTCGCAGCAGTCCCATTTCTTCTTCTCCTTACCTCGACGAATCCGTCCCTAACCGGGACCGAGGCCAAAGGTGCCGGCGTCGGTGGCAAAGGAGCAGTCCGCGGCCGGGCTGCAACCTGGGCGTAAGAGCCCCGTCCCCCCTTCAACTCGCTCAGTTCTTGTTGTATGGCTATTACAGCCTTCGACAGTTCGGAAAGGATCCGCGTCGTTACCCCGCCGTCCGATTCCTCACCCTTTCTAGCAGCGGCCAGTCTCTCAGACTGGCCTACTGGAGCCACCTTAGTTGGGGCAATCGCACTGCCACTGTCCTTCTTTGTCATCTTCTCAAGAAGTGCGTCCTTGCGCCGTATCTCCCGTCTAAGGCGCGCACATTCGTCCTCCACTTGTTTCAGCCTGCTGCTATTCGCTTTAGCCTCAGCCCGCAACTGTTCGAGGGACTCATGGATCTCAGGGCCGCAGTTCGCTCTGTGGCGAGCCTGCAACTCTCTGGCCATCTCGATGATGTCCAAATGGCAACTCTTCATTTTCCCGGATATTTCGCCTTTGATGTTGCCGCAGGTCTTCCTCTTAACTTCGGCTTCCAGCACATTGTCCAAGATCTTCTCTATTATTCTGCCAGTCTCCAAATTGGAGACCGACGGTCCCTCCGTGGTGATACCATCCATACCGGTTAGGTCGATCACCTCCTCCTCGGAAGAAGAAGAGTAGGCAATCGGCCTAGCTCTCTTATGAGTCCTCGCCGGCATCGGGTCGGACTCCATATCATCGGTGCGCCTCATGCACCCCTGCCCCTCCACCAAGGAGCGTCCTCGTCTTCCTGACGCATTAGTCAGTTCGCAGGCCAGGACGCCTACTTGCGAACAGCGTCCCGTAGCTCTATCCAGAGTCGGGACCGGGTCGCCTACCCCAGACTCATAGCAGTTGCATGATAACGACGATGGGTGGCCTGCTCTAGCACCACCTGACATCGCCGGTGTGTGGATGTCCCTTCCACACAGTTTATTCTCTGAACTTGAACTCATCATCATTTTTTATAATTTTAATTGCCCAAGCCAGAGGAAAGGAAAGGAAAGGAAGGAAGTAAAAGAAAAGAAAAGAGTAGAGAAGAGTGGATAGAAAGAATTAAAGAGAGGAATAGGACTTTTAGTCGCCTCTTACGACAAGCAGGGAATACTGTGGGAGTATTCTACTAACCCCTACCCACGGAAGGGACCCTGACGCCACCCTTTTTTTTTTTTTTTTTTTTTGTCAGGGGGAAAAACCTTCAAAAGGCCCCTTGGGCCCGGTACCCAAGGGAGTGTCGGATTTTTACCGACTAAAAAACCCCCTGATGCATTCATCCATACCTAGGATGGGAGAGTCGGACCTGTGATATGAGTCGCAATACAACACCTATTCTCCCATCCCGAAGAGCCGGCCGGTGTTTTGCCGTGCTCTCCCCATTCATTCAACACACTCATACTTTAATACTAACTACTGCGCCTCAACGGTCTTCCGGAGGCGCAACTTACTCTACCTATATTACTGTATGTACAAACCCGACCACCCATCCAATGATGCAATGGCCGGGTTCACGCAACCCATGCATCCGCATGCTCATTCGTCTTCCTAGGGGGAAGCGACGCACTAGATCGAGCCAGGCGCCGCCAAAGCTGCCCGGAGCCTCGCCCGGGGGGGCCGCCAAGGAGCTAATCTCCTATGCGGCCGCGCAAGCATTCTTCTCCTGTGGAGCCGTTCTCTCTCTCTCACTCGCTCCGCATCCTCCTTGGCCTTCATGACTAGTCCTGGAAAGGACTGGAATGCAGCCCACGCCCCCGGGGTATCCAGGGATCGCCCGACTATCCCGGGGAGAGTGAGCTGCACCCCCCCCAACTCCCTGACCAAGGAGGCCCTCGCATCCGTCCACGCAGGGCACTCAACCAGGGTGTGCTCGGCATCGTCATTATCCGCGCCGCAGTGGAAACACTGCGGGGAATCCATACGTCTGATACCATATAGGTACGCGGGAAAGCAGCCATGGCCAGTCATCAGCTGAGTGGTGTGGAAGGTCGTTTCCAAAGAAAACGGCCTTCCAACCCACTCCTCCAACCTGGAAGCGATGGCAGCCCTCATGCGCGACCCCGTTGCTCCGATCGCGCCAACGAGGTTTTCTTCTTCCTCTTTCCATGCGGCAATTGCCCTCCTCTTGGCAATAGCGCCCAGCACGGCCCTTGTCCTAGGGGAAACGGGATCCTCCGCTTCCCGGACCGCTGCGTAGACATCCGCCAGCTGCGGCGCCAGATGATCGAGGGGAATAATCCCCGCGACCATCATTGCCGCATGGAAGGAAACCGTTCTATACGCGCAGCACACCCTGATTGCTACCCTTCTTTGCAGGGCCCGAACAGCCCGTCTGACCCTCTGATCTTCCACAACAGCGCGCCACCACACCGGAGCACCATAAAGGAGCACGGAGTGGATCACGCTGCTGTAGAGGCGTCGCTTCTTTTCCCTCGGCCCGTGGAGGTTCGAAAGGATCCTCCCAATTGACCGAAGGATCCCCTGCACTTTCGGGATTAAGGCCTCGAAGTGGGGCCTAAACGACATGTTTGCATCTAATACTATGCCCAGGTATTTGACGCTGGGCTTCACTTCAATACAAACCCCCCCTGAGTCTGATCACAGGGGGGGGAGCAATCCTGCGTCTGCGGAAGGCAGAGGCAGGGAAGGCCATTGCCTCCGTCTTATGCGGCGCCACTTTAAGGCCCAAACCCTCGATCTCATTTACAAGGACCTCGAGGTCCCTTTCAGCCGCTAACATCGCACTAGCCAGGTCCCGCAGCGCTGACAGAAGGGCCGTGTCATCTGCGTAGCAAACAACACGAGACCCCCCCGGCAGCGGGACCCGGAGGACCCGATCGTAGGCGATGTTCCACAGTGTGGGGCCCAAGACAGAGCCCTGTGGGACCCCACACGTAACACTAACATTATGAAGCCGGCCCTGTCTTCCAATGAAGGACAGGAGCCGGTCCCTAAAATAATCCTTTACAATGTTAACGATATAGGTGGGGATGCCACTTCTCTCCATAGACGTTATAACTACTTCCCAGGGGAGCGAGTTGAACGCATTGCTAATGTCGAGTGAGACAAGAATGCCCACTCGACCACCACCCACGCACTCCTGTATATAGTTTTTCACTTCTTCAATGGCTCCAATTGTCGAACACCCCACACGAAAGCCATGTTGTCTCGGAGACAGTATGTTCTCCGTTTCCACGAACTCGCTCACCCTGGAAACCACTATTCTCTCGAAGAGCTTCCCCACCTCGTCGAGCAGGCAGATCGGCCTGAACGAGTTAGGCGTGTCGTCTTTATCAAATTGTTTCCTAACTAGCACCAACCTGGCCCTCTTCCACACACGCGGGAAGACTCCTCTTCTTAGCAGCGTGGTAAAACATTCCGCCATTCCTCGGCCGCAGTTGATCGCCGCCCTTTTTACCACCAGGCCAGGAAGCCCGTCAGGACCCAATGCCCTCCCGAGGCCAATCCTTCGAGCAGCTCTGCCTACTTCCTCGGCGGTGACAATAATTCCCTCCAGGCCTCCCGTGTTGACGTTTGGGGCAACAGGCCGTCCGCCCTCTGGAAACAACGTCCCCACAACCCGCTCCACGACAGGAGGATCCAGTGCCTCAGTAAGGGGGGGGAGACCACGAGCTCTAAGCTTGTTCATGACAAGCTTGTATGGCCTCCCCCAGGGATCTTCCTCGATGGTATTGAGGAAGTCCCTCCAGGCCGAAGCCTTGGCCCTCCTGATAGCACGGACAAGATTCCTCCTCGTCTCTCTCCTGTTCTCCAGGCAATCCCGGATCCTGGCCTAATCCCCGCCACGTTTGGCCCTCTGGAACCGCCTTCTCGCCGCCATGGCCTCCCTGCGCAGGACCGCAACTTCCGGCGACCACCATGCCACCGCACGTCTCCCGCTCACAGAGGATCTCACCCTCGGCATAGCCGTGTCACACGCACTAAACAAAGAGTCGCTTAACCACTTCACTCTGTCTTCCAGACTGGCACCAAGGTCACGTGTCCAGTTCCCGGACACGAGGGCTGCGGCGAGTCTATCCTCATCCACAGCCCTCGTGTCCCATCTAGGGAAAATTCTGTCCCTCGAGCGAAGGCTTCGGAAGCCTGCAGCCCCGTGCTTGTATTTAAACACTATATACAAGTGGTCCGAAAGGGACTCGGCCTCATCTACTCTCCAATCCGATAAGCGGACGATAACTGCCGGAGATCCCCACGTAAGATCTACAACGCTCGACCCTTGCGGCCGAACGCACGTGGGGTGGCCAACCTAGTTGCCCAGGCTTAGGTTTAACCTATTGGCCCACATACAGAGCAACTCACCCCTTAGGTTGCTTCTGCCTTCCGGATCCCATCTAGGGAACCGGGCGTTGAAGTCTCCGGCAACCAGCGCTGGAAGAGCAGGAAATGTTCCTAAGAGCTCTTCGAGCTCATCAAGGAGCCTACAGAACTTACTAATACTCTCGCTGGGGGGAAAGTAGGCAGAAACTACCAGCGAGTCCCCCCACTTAGCGGCCACGAAAAACAAACCCCTGCGCACCAGGCTGCAGGTTCCTCCGCCTTTGCTCACGATCGCGGCGAGGGGCGACCCCCCGGGGATGAGAGCCATTTCTCATCCCCAGGGGGGACCCACCACGGCTCCGAAACAATAGCGATGCCCGTACCAGTCTCCCTAATCCTCTGGCCCAATAAGTCCTGGGCACATCGCGCATGGTTTAGATTAACCTGGATGACTGTGTCAACCATTAAAGAGTCTAATTAACACGATCCCAATGTTCTTGTTAGTTAGATCGGGTGATACGATCCAGTGTGGAGGGGCAGTGCTCCGCCTGCTCGATCTCCATACCGTCACCAGCACCCTGGCTCACACCTCGCACGACACTCACAGATTGCGTATCTAATCTTTCGCCCGCACTTCCCGGAACGTTATTACGCGCAACACCGGGCATAACCCGTCGAACGGTAGATCCCCCCAAAACAATGTCTTTTCCCCTGATACGAGGAACAAATGGGCATTCCCATGCTCCGGCCCAATGAGAGGTTTGTGGGCGTCCCGCCTCCACACATATTGGACATTTCGGATTGCCCTCACAATCCCTAGCAACATGTCCAGGTTCTCCACATCGGAAGCAGACCCCCATCCTAGCCCCTGGCGCAGGACAAAAGGCCGCAACATGGCCCCTAGCCAGGCACCTGTGGCACCTTAAGGGCCTAGGTCTCACAGGGAACACCCTGACTTTTCCCCACCCTACTATTATGCTGCCCTTTTCAACAGCAGCCTGACTTAGCGCCATCGGGGCCACCACTGTGGCCTCATACCGACCGCCCCTGCCAAGCCGGATATCCCCCATGCTAATTAAATTCGGGTCAATACCCGACCTACCCTCCAGCAGCGCACACCTGATCGCCGTCAGAGTGGTTGTCGGGTATATACCGACAAGTCTGATTGGGCACGTCCTCTGAGGCCTCGCAATTTTAGCCTCCGGAAGGACCCCCCTCATCGCTTGCGCGACTTTATTCGCCTTCTCGTTAGCGTCTTTTCCTCTGACTTGCCATATGAAGGAGCCCGTAAGACCCCTCCTATATGACAGTCCCTTGACTCCAATTTCGTCAAGTTTGACGCAGCTTTCCACTTTTTGTAGGGCCTCCAAATAGGACGATCCTTCCGCAAACGTCAAGGAGACAGCCGCAGTCTCCCTGTATCTTCCTTTGGAGTTCTTCTTCTTCTTCTTCTTCTTCTTTTTATTTTTGTTGCCATTGCCGGCTGCAGGACCCTGGCCCCCTAAGCGGGAAGCAGCAGGAATAACACTCCCGGTATCCACCCGGACAGACGAGGACACTCCAGCAGGCACGATAGTCTTGCTTCTTCTTTTGTTTACTACCTCTACAAATCCATTGTCTGGATTATTCCTGATCGGAACAGAGGTCGAAGTCTTTGGTATCAGTCCCGAGGGAGCAACCCGCGGTTGGGCCGCAACTTGGGCATATGAGCCCCTACCCTCCTTTAATTCGTTCAACTCCTGCTGAATCCTACACATCGACTTGGTCATCTCGGATAGGATTCTCGTGATAGAGTTGTTGTCAGACTCCTCCAATCTCCTGGCCGCGGCTATCCTCTCCTCCCCAAGAGATCGGGTCTGGTTGACCACGGTTGTTCTAGCCGGGACATTCGCGATGTTAGTTTCCTTTTTTTGCGTAAATTATTTTAAAAGTGCATCTTTCTTTTTTATCTCCTTCTTAAGTCGAGTGCACTCCTCTTCCAGGTGTTTGACCCTATTGTTGGTGGCCCTGGTCTCCGCTCTCAGTTGTTCGAGAGAGGTATAAATATCCGCGTCACAACCAATCCTATTACGGGCCTGTAGCTCCCTAGCCATTTCAATTATCTCTAAGTGGCAATTTTTTGATCTTGCCAGAGATCTCCCCCTTTATATTGCCGCAGGTTTTACGTTTAACCTCCGCTTCGGCAACGTTTTCCAAAATTTTGTCTATGAGCCTGCCAGTCTCCAAGTTGGAAACCGATGGCCCCTCCACAATTCCTTCCGCACCAGTTAGGTCGATGACCTCCTCCTTCGACGATGAAGAGTAGGCAATCGGCCTCGCTCTCTTGTGTGTCCTGACCGGTAATGAGTCGGACATGTCCACGTCCTCTATGCACCTGACTGTGCATTTCGGCCCCTCCTCCAAGGAGCAGCCCCTTCTTCCTGACGCATTAGTCAGTTCGCAGGCCAGGTCGCCTACCTGCGAACAGCTTCCCGTAGCAATGTCCAGAGCAGGGGCCGGGTCACCTACCCCATACTCATGACAGTCGTATGATGACGACGGCGGGTGGCCTGTCCTACCACCACCTAACACCGCCGGTGTGTGGGTCTCCCTCCCACACAGGTTTAATACTGGCTTTGAACTCATCATGATTTTTTAATATCGGCACAAGCCAGCAGAAAGGAAAGGAAAGGAAGGAAGTAAGAGAAAAGAAAAGAGAAGAAAAGAGGGGATAGGAAGAATTAAAGATAGAAATAGCCACACAGAGAGCAATCACACACCATTCATACCATCCCTTTTAGTCGCCTCTTACGACAAGCAGGGTATACTGTGGGAGTATTCTACTACCCCCTACCCACGGGGGGGACCCTGACGCAACCCTGACGCAACCTTGACGCAACCCTGACTATGCCGGAGAGGGAGACATTCACCCCCCCTAAATCTCTAAGCAGACCGTTTCGTTCATCCGTCCACGCGGGGCAGTCATCCAGGGTGTGATCTGCATCATCCGCGTCAGCCAGTGAAAAACACTGCGGGGATACAGCCCTTGCTGCTCTGCAGCCTCTGCTGCTACGTTTTTATCACCCTTTACGTAGATTATGTCCGTTGTAAATTGTGAGATCTAGTCTGGTTTTTTGTTATCGTTCAGATGCCTTTCTTAGTTTCTGTGAAAATGCGTAAGTTAGTGGTCTGTGATCTGTTCTAATTGTAAATTGTCGTCCTTCTAAGAGGTGTTAAAAGTGTTTTTTAATACCGAAAATAGCAAGAAGTTCTCTGTCGTAAGTGCTGTATCTTTTTTCAGTCTCTGTCAGTTTCCGTGAGAAAAATCCAAATGGTCTCCATTCGTTGTCAAGTTCAAGTTGTACTAGAAATGAGTCGATTGTCGTGGTTGAAGTGTCTGTCGTGAATCGTAGTTTGATGGATGGAATTGGATAGGTGTTGAGAGCTATAGAAGAAAGTGCTTTTTTACAGTCGTGAAAGGATTGTTGAGAGGTTTCAGTCCGGAGGATGGGAGTCTTGTCTTTTTTTTTCGAATTTCTGAGGTAGGCTTTAAGAGGAAGTTGTATTTGTGCTGCATTCTTGATACAAGGGCGATAGCCAAGAAAAGATACCTGTTCTTGTTCAAAAATGAACTTGTTGACGTTAATTGACAGTTTGTGATCTGATAGTTTCTGAAATACCTGTTGTAAGTGGTCAGCGTGTTGTTGTTGGTTTTCGAACATGACTAGGATGTCATCAACGTAAATGAAAACAAAGTCCAATTCTCTGAATATGTAGTCAATGTACCTTTGGAAGGTCTGAGTAGCGTTTTTTAATCCGAATGGCATTCCAACGTACTCGTATAATCCCCAAGGTGTTGTTTTCTGTATGCTATCTTCATTTACTGGTATCTGATTATAAGCTCTCTCTAAGTCAATTGTAGAAAATATTTTTTTGCCGTGTATTGTTAAGAAAAGATTTTGGATTAGAGGTGGTGAATATTTATCCGGTACTGTTATGCTATTTAGTTTACGGTAATCGCCACAAAGTCGGTATGTATTGTCTTTCTTTTTGGTCAAGTGAATCGGGCTAGCCCATGGACTGCTGGATGGTCACACATATATGGGAAATGAACAGAAGTGCGTCTAGTTCGATACTTTTAACGGAAGATTTGGTGGATAGTTGGAGAATTCTCTCTCTAGTCTTTCTTCTAGTCTTTTTTTGTTCGGAAGTAGATTCAGGGGGACGCCGGAAAGTCGTTTTCACGTGGTATCCCAACTGTTTTCGAGCTTGCTTAAAAAGTTTGTCAAGAGATATTGTATTTGATACCCTTTTCGACGGTTGTTTGGGCCATGTTGGACGATATTCTCCTAGCGATGACGACGTTGATTCTCTTGATAGCGGTGTTCTTCGACCGCCATTGCTATCGATGGATGTTGCACAGGTATCACTATTAATATCGTTGTATGATCTTATCTCGTCTAGAATATATTTTTGAAGATCATTTGTATCCTTCGGTGGAATACAGTTTGAACAGTTTTACAACGTACTTATGTAACTTTGTTGGAATATAGTTATGTGAGTTATCCTCATATATCTTTATTGTTTTTTCTAAATTTATACCACAAAACAGTCCATGACTTCTGCATTTACATTCTTTTTATAAGTTAACTTTAGATATTTTGTCAAGTACAAATATTTCAGAACTCTCAGTGCATATTTATAATGAGTTTCATCGTAACTATTGTGGGATGCGAGATTTGCTCCAAGCCAAACACTTAAATAGGCATTCGTTAGGAGTTTGGACGGTGGGTCCTGGATAGCTCAATGGTTAAAGAGCAGTCGTCCGGAAAGCGGAAGATCCGGGTTCTCGAGTCCCGGTCCTCCAGTCAGTCCAACGGCTCAATTTTTCACGAATCCTACACTATTTTGAAATCGACTTAAGTAATTTACATTATAATTAACATCTAATCTTGTTCTAGAGCTTATATTTAATGTATATACTAAAGCGCATTTACTATAATCATCTATAAAAGTCAAGAAATATTTTGATCCATCATAACCTTCATTTTTAAGAGGCAACAATTATATACAATTTACCAAATGTCTAAGGACAAATTGTAAAGATGTATGGAGTTATAAAAAAAAAAAAAAATAAAAAATCAAAAAAAAAAA
>QUOG01000166.1:11068-21841 GCA_010416905.1 Polistes dorsalis
AAAAAAAAAGAAAACAGAAATAGAATAAAAAAGATAAAGGAAGAAAGAGGGTTGAGGAAAGTAGAAGAATGACTTCCAACGGTGGTGAGGGGCGGCGAGGGGAGGGAGGATAGGTTGGTTGGAGGGAAATTTTACTCGAGATCAAATGTCACTGATATATGTAAACATATACGACGCCTTTAAAGCACCTCGGATTACTCGATTCTATCATTAGATTTACTCTACCATTCTAGTTTATTTTATTATCTAATTTTATGGATTAATTTAATATGTATGTGAGACGTTGAGAATCATAATGGATTATTTCATATTTTCTTATTTTTTCCTAAAAAACCTAATATTTCGTAATAATTTTTAAAATCTGTCTCTTATTGATCCTACAAAGACAAAAATGTAAGGACTCGTTTTCAAAACTGGTTTAAAGCAAATTCACAAAAATTTGTATTATTTTCTAAAGTATTTATCTCAAAATCACATCTTGTGAGTTTCTCCATTCTAGTTTTCAACGTCTTATGTATCTAACACAAGTATTTGAAATATGTATTATTTTTTGTATTATTAAATATAAACAAATATTTTTATTTTTAATTAATAACTTAAAATATTCGTGTGCTCCAATTATTTTATTATAATACATCCAAACATTTGGAATTTGTTTTATTTTATTATATGTTTTTTCTTATTATATAATAAATAATATTCTTATTATATAATAAATAATAGTTCTTATTTAATGTATTATATATTTAACTCTTTAAGCGCTGCGTTGTTCGACGTTAAGCGTGCGCCATGGACTGCCCACTCTTTACGAAGAAGCACGCCGTGGGCTGCGTATTTTTTACGAAAGGGCGCAAGTTGAGCGGACTGAATTTTCATTGCAAAAGGAAAATTGAATCCCACATATGCTAAATTGAATGGTTGTGTGAGATCCCACATATGCATTCATAGCCTAAATTGAATGGTTGTATGAAGACGCATATATGCGTTCATAGCGTTTAACAAGATAATTAAAAAATATGTTAAAACAATATTCAATACTCTATCAAAAAAGAAATAACAATTAAATTCCAACTGTAATTTCTTCATGAAAACTTTTCGCATAGTTGAACAATTTTATAAGACACTTTCTAAATCATTCCCGAAGAAGACAATTAAGTAAGATTCGTTGTTAGAAATTGAAGTAGTTTAGTTTTTGAATGAGAACACTCGTACGAGATGAATAAACGTTTAATGTCGTTTAATAATAATTATAAGTTACAGTACCATTAACGATTACGATTAACAAAGATGGCAGCGTCGAAAATGTATTCACTTTTCTCATCGGTTTCCTAACAACGCGGCCATCTTTGTCGTCGTAGTAGTAGTAGTAGTATCTTCTCCATTTGCTTTTACTGGCAATTAACAGAAGGGACGGTAAAATTCGCTATCTACGAAATTGCTGCATTAACGTGGGACGTGTCTCTGAAATATGGCACAATCTCTTTCTTCTTTTACCTCTGAATCAAGGAAAAGGGAAGGAAGGTGTGTATATAATACTCTCCTTTTCTTCTTTTTCCTCTTATCATGTCTCTTCTTGCACTTAACTGTGCTTTTTTCTTGGAAAAAAAAGAAAAAAAAAGAAGAAATAAGGTACAAGAAAAAGTAAAGGTGTTAAACTGAATTCCTACCGTTTCTTCGTCTTCAAAATTGGTCAGTTTCGACGGGTCGATTAATCCAATATCTTAATCAAAATATTTTTGTCGTTTTCTATTACTTTTGTCCATCTATCTGACAATTGAGCAATTTCACGACGATAGAATGCGGTGTCTTTCGAAACAATCTATTAATCCACCCATTTTTTGGAATTTTTCGTGATTGAAAAAGTTTGTGTTTGTTAACGTGTATTGTATTGATCCGAAAAGATGATAATTAAACGGTGCGAAGTCTGGAGAGTATGTTGAATGTAGGAAGACTTCTCACTCGAGTTCTAGAAACGTGTTCATCACGATTTTCAGAACACGCGTTCGAGCGTTGTCGTGCAAAAGAATAATTTTGCCTTGATTGCTGGCCACGAATGATCTTTTTTTTATATTCATTTGTCACTCAATCGCGGTTTAATTGACGTTGGTAGCGATCCACTATGACAGTTTGGTTCAGACCTAAGAATTCGTAATACACCACACTATTCCTGATCCCACCAAACGTATATCAAGGTCTTATAGCCTTATATACATTCCTCCACAAACACTTGTAGGTTGAAGTGGAGGGATCAGTAGAATCTACTCATAATTTTCTTCCCTTAGGATTATCAAAATAATAAGCGAGGTGCTTTAACTGCGATTTTCTTGAGGTCAAAGTAATGAAATAACACATGGAAAACTACTTTATCACGGTTCATTTTCAGTCGAATGGCAAATCTCGAATTAAATTCTTAAACATAAATTTTATAAATAAACACGGATCCGATTTTATTCTACTTTCCGTTCAGACGATAACTCGATTAAATTTTTCTCGAATTAGATAAAAACAAAAAATGATAAATGTTAAGTTATAATATTTACCGAAATCGTCTTGAAATCCTTTAACAGATAAGTGTAATAAAATTATATAGGTTTATTTGCCAAAAATATGTAAGTTGACCTTGAAAAATTATGATAAGTAATTTACTATATACATGTTGAAGCTTTCTTGAAACCATGCAATATCTGATCAAAATATTTTCGATTAAACTGTTAATAACAAAATAATTTCTAATTATCACGAATCGTAGTTTATTCTGTATGTAGAAACATATAAGAAGATTTCAGTGATTGTTGTATAATGGTTACATATTTATTGTATATGCTCATTATGTATCATTATTACGAATAATCGTTATGTATAATTGTCACATATCGTCATTGTGTATGATTATTCGTCGTATCAGTGTTTTGTTTAATTTAAATTATAACCAAAAAATAAATATATTCGTAAAATAATATATGTTTCATATATGATAATTATTATAATGGTTTAGTATATTATATATTGTAATAAAATAATATAGTATAATAATAATAATAATATAAAACCTATTTGTTTTAAAATACATGCTAACATCGAATCATCGTTGGATATGAACTTGAATGATCAATCCTCGTGTTTCAAAATATGATACGAAGATACCATAAAGTTGCGTATCTATGTATAGTATATTTCTCTTTTATTTTGTGCAACAATATCGTCAAATGATCGATCAGAATTCGACGTATTTTCGTATAAAATTTTTCTATCCAATGCTTCGACGCTTATTTTTTCACGTCGATACATACGAGTATTTGCAACAAATGGATACCCACCTTTGTCTATCCGAAACAGTTATAACATATTTGTCCCTCTTCTATTAAATGTTTCAAAAAAAAAAAGAAATCTATATCATGACAATCGTAACTATTTTCTACTTCAAATCATAAAGAAGAAAAATCAATATAATCTAAATGTATTTCTATTTTGGTTTTTGTTTTCTTTTTTCATATTTTTTAGGTAAATTAAGACAAGGTTTGAATGTTTTTAACAAATAAACTAAGGAAATTGTTCTTATTATAAAAATCGATTGATCGTATCGGTCGATGACTAATATAAGACATCTAAAAGTTTCATGAATTTATGGTCGAGTAGTATGATAAGGAGCACGCTCGTTCACTCTACTCTCTTATTGCGTGGTTTTCGCCACTTAGGTTCGCATTGTCATTGCCGCCTTTACACATATATATAAGTAACTATATATATATATACAGGGTGTCCAAGGTTTTAATATTGAAACTTTGTTCAATATATTCTATGACATTAAATAAGAAAAAAATGTTATGTAAACATAAATCACGTAGAGCTTTTATGACCAATCCACGCATATCAAAATATAATATGGAAATACTTTAAAGTTTTATTTAAAAAGTTATAACAACAAAAATATGGAATAAAAGTAATAATAATAATAACCGGCTTGCTGTTACTATTAATATTGAACTCGAATTGATAAATGTATATTTATTTTGATATCGTCACTTTCAGACTTAATTAATACTTCAATTCAAAATGTCTACCATTTTTGACAATACATTATTGTAATTATTGATCTATTGGAGCTAATAATGCTCGTAGTAACAGCGAATCGGTTATTATCAATATTACTTGTATTCCACAATATATTTTTCTTATTATTTTTGAATAAACCTATATTTACATAAAAATTTTTGTCTTATTTAGCGTCATAAAATATATCAATAAGGTTTCAACATTAAAACCTGGGACACCCTGTATATACATATATACATACATACATACATATTTATATCTATATAGTACATACATATATATCGATGCAACACAACGATGTCGACCGCGATGTCGCCAATCGAGTGAAATATATTTTACGCTCGGGAGCAAAAGGTGAACTCTGGTGGTACCTAGGACCCTTGTCCCTTGACAGGAGGAGTTTTAAGTGAGAGTGAGAGAGTGAGAATGAGAGAGGGAAATAAATGCGACGCCTTTCCTTATCTACCAACAATATTGGCGCATTATTCAAGCGAATGCGACAGCACCACCCTCGCACACTCTCCAGCCATACCTAGCCTCTCCCACCCTTTCCGAGAGTCACCACCGGCATCCCTTGATCGAGTTGACTCGAACGATCACAATAAATGAGAGAAAGAGAGAGAGAGAGGGAGAAAGAGAAATCATATAACTATCTTTAGATAATCTATGCTTTGCATTGCGTGTCGCGAGAATATCGCGTGCGTATTCAGTTCAACGAGTTTTACCTTTTCCCTTTCTCTCTCTATTTCTCTTTTTTTATCTTTCTATTTCTATTTCTTTTTTTCTTTACTTTTTTTTCTGTTAAGTACGATATCAATTTCTTACTCGTATTCCTTTCGAAAGATTATAATTTGATTTGTTTGTATTCAATTATACGATATATAGGATGAGCCAATAGGTATTATTATTTAAAATAAATATTTATCTATTGATTATATTATATAGAAAATAAAATATTACTTATTATTATTAATAATATATATATAATTAATAAATATATATATAATTATTATTATTAAATTACTACAAAATATATAGTTGATTTAATTTAATAAGTTTCATAATGGTAATATTAACAATTAAGTTGAAAAATATATTAATAATATTTCTAATACTGTTTAAACAAAATCTGATAAATAACTAATTATGGTTATTTGAGATTTGTAACCAAGTAATACAAAAAATAAATAAAAGAAGAAAATAAAGATTATAGAGAAAGAATCGATTTTCCTTATTTCATACACGTTTCTACAAATTCTTTATTCACGTACATGGGTGATAAACAATAAGATACTAGAAAGAGAGAGAGAGAGAGGGAGAGAGAGAGAGAGAGAGAGAGGGAGAGAGAGAGAGAGAGAGAGAGTGGTGAACAGTTTTTATTATATTTCATATAAATATGTAGTTTAAAAAATTCGATAAGTATATCTATCTGTTTTATTCGAACGCGTAAAATCGTTCAAGTGGAAAAGACAAACTTTTATACTTATTTAACTAAACGTATATACACGCATATATGTACATCTATGTGTTTAATTTATATACCTACGATTACTTTCTCGTTTACGTTATACACATATTTTATTTCATTTTTCTTTCAATGTTTGATACCTTATCTATTTTAGACTTTAGAAATATTTTACTAGTTTGCTAATTATGGCAATGTTTTTGCTTTAAAACAGAAAATGATATTTAATTTACATAAATTTATGTAAGTATGTATGTATTTCAATGACCACGAAATAAAAAGGTCACTATGTTAATTGAAAGATTTTTTGAAACTAATTATTATCCTACAAATATCAAACTAAAATCATTTTTATTTGTACTTTTTAAATAATAAATTACCCAATTTGTAATAAATAATTATTTATAAATAATTTTAATAAATTTTATTTAACAATTTTTTTTATAAAAATATTAATATTTTCCGACCATGTAATATGATTATAATTTTAATCAAATTTATATTTACTGCAACCTATATAAATGTTAAGTAATATCAGAGTTGGTATTAAAACATCGAAAAAAAAATTATAAAAGAAATAATTTTAAAAAGAGAATAAATAATAATAAAAAGAGAAAAATAAAAGTTTTCTTATTATTATTGAAATAAAAAATTCGGTACTAAGTTAATATAAAATTATATCCCTGTTGTTTCAGGTACATAGGAAGAGTCGAACTAATTTCAAAATCGATCATGATTTTCTTGAACGATAGAATGAAAGAAAAATAAAAAAAAGAAAAAGTAAGAGTTTCGTAACCACGATGCTACACACACCTCTGGCATTCTCTCTTCGTGAAAAAGATCCGAATTCCACGTTAATTAGCAGGTGGCACTTTAATAAGGACAAAGAGCGTCTAGCCGTCGAGCCGTGAAACAATTCGTCTGTTTCGATACTTCAGAATGGTGTAGTCAAGTATAGTACCCTTTTATGTATATGTAAGTATATATATATATGTGTGTGTGCGCGCACGTGTGTGTGTATGTACGCATCCCTTGAAAAGGTTGGAATCACGTTAACGATCCCTTTCTAGTACCTCGAACGATTCCTAAAGTTTTTTACACTTGAACAAGGAGAAGTTGCTAATAGTTAATTAATTTCTATTTAATTACCACTTTTTTTTATCTCGATTAGGTTAACTGTATATACGTGTCATATTTTATTGTTTATTACTATTAGTATTTTATCATCAATTTTTTTTTTACTTTAATTATTTAATCATTTAATTGATATAAAATATAATATTAGTTTTATATGAAAATAAGCACAGGAGGTATCATAAATACATGATAGTTATTGAATTGTAATATAAAATATATAATTAAATTAATTTTCCTTTATTTTGTTTACTTATGCTATTGTTATAATTATAGGAATATACGTATATTAATTTAAAGATTGATGTATTATGAGTATTATGAGATACTGTAAGATTATACTGATTTCGTGTATCACAGGAATTTTAATATCTTTAAGTACTTTTTTAATAAAATGAATAAACAAATTATTAAATTAAATTGTATTATATAATACAATATACACAAGAATGTTTAATAATATTATATATTTTTTTTTTAAATGCATTTATATATTAAATAGATATGCAATTTATATGTCGGGAATAATATACATTTCTTATATTTTAATATATTTCTAAATACATAATTTCGATATTTTAAAATGATATTTTAAAAATATATATATTTCTAAACGGTATTCTTATTATTTAGAATTTGTATATTTCCTTACATTCCTACGTATATTTCGATACATTACTCGTGATACACATGTACCTTAGATATTCAATATGCGTATTTCTATGTGAAACCAGTTTAAAACATTTAAAGGATTATTATTGATATGATAAATAAAAAAAAACAGAAAAAGAAGAAAGGATTGAAAGCACGTGTAAATTAATTAATTAAAGGATAATCCATATGCTCATTCTACTATATTCACACTTTAATGGACTTCTATTCTTTTTTACTTTTTTCTCATTCTTTTTCAATTCTTTGTTCAAGAGGAATGCAACGGTTCGTTTGACCAACGATTATGATTGAATGGATTTTCCGATTTATCGCGTCTAAAAGATTTATTCTTTTTTCTCTCTTCGCAGAGTATTTCTGCTGCAGAATAATTGAAATGTCTGAACAATTTGTAGAATTTATAAATGTTTAAAAGTATGCACGCATACAAGCATCCTTTCACGTATTATCGAAACTTCAAACGCATTTTTTTTCTTTTCTCTTTTTGCTTAAAATACATTTTCAGAACTGGCTTTTGTGATAATTGCAACAAAAATGATTCAAGGTATAACTTTTGACAAAGCTAATTTAATTTGAAATTGGCTTTTGGGTTGTTAGATTTATCAAGATAAACAATTGTTACTAATAATCTAACAATAATTTGTTAGATTTATCAGAATAAACAAATTTACAAATAATCTTTCGTTCGGTTCTTTATTAATTTGAAAGTTCAACAAAATTAAAACGAAAAAAATAGACAAAAGAAAAATCTTTTGAATATAGTATGATTCAAAAAAAAAAAATAGAAGATGTTATTGATGTTATTAAATGAAGAATAAACAAAACTTTATTTCATTCTTTATATTTGTTGAACTACCGTTGCCTTGATCGGTTCTTTTGTTCTTTATGATCTGATGATTGTTGAGTTAATGTTCTGATGATGTGCTGCTTGATGTTGTTATATCCCTTCTCTAGGTTGACTGTCCAATAGAGCAGGTAAGTCCACCTCCATAATCTTAGCCCAATGAAGTTTTTCCGGAAACCTGAATTTCGTCCATAGTCCTGCAAACTTGATATAAGGGTAATTTGACGACGCTGAATCGAATGGTGCTATTTTTTTTGCAGTTTGACTTCAGCGTCATAAAAAAAAAACTGGTGTGTGTACTTACGTACGCACGTCAGAAGTTATACTTCTTTGGCATACCAAAATGAATATAGCACCAACAACCTCAAAAAAAACTGCAAAAAAAATAAGTATAATCTTATTTATTTATACATGAAGAATAAGAAGGGTTTAATTAAAATAAGAAATAAAATAAAAAAAAAAAATTAAATAAGAAATAAAAAATAAATAAATTCATCAAATAATAAACTTTAAGGTAAATTTTCTTCGCCAGGTGCAATACGTAAATATTGTTCTTCATCCCACATTAATGTCGGTAGGTGCACCGTAAGACTCTCTTCTACAGGAATGTGTTCGCTAACGTCATTTTGTCCAACTTTTTCGTGAATTTGATTATCATTAAAATATGAATCATCAATTTTCATATCGTACATTCTATACAATGGAGACGGTATTAAAAATTGTAGCAAAGCTTTAATTGTACGCTTGTTAACAATGCCATGTAAGTAACTAGATCGGTCAATTCTCTTACGTTTAATATGTACATTTATACAATAATCGTTATCGATATTTCTTTGAAGAGATTTGACCATTGTATTAACTGAAACAGGTAGATTAATTAATTGACCATAACTGGCGTATTTACCATTCACATGTCTCAGAAGTCTGATCTGCATAAAAGAAATACGAGGCGAAATTAATCTTTCAAAAACTAAATATAAAGATGGTAGATGCTAAATTACATCTGGATATTTGAAGTCGGTATATGTTGATATTAGAGGAATATTCTTCTTGTTTAAAGCTTGTATGCATGTATTACAAAGCTTAGTATTTTCTATAGGTACATTAGGTATAAATTGTATTAGAATATCCTTATGTTCATTAGATGGCTCTTTTAAATCCTTTTTAAACCACAATCTGTCACATACTGAGCATGGATGTTCAAATGAATTGCCCAAGAATTTTAATTTAAATTCCTTATGAGCTCGTTTAAATAGATGATAATTGCTATATGGTAAAGAAGGATCTAAATCCATATCAATTTGCTCACCAGTGGAATGATTAATTACTAACTGGTCTGAAGAGTTAGAATAAATAAAGGGTACATCTGATTGAGGAAATTCCTGATCCATGATTGTGTCTTGGTTTAACGAATTGCGTTCTTCATCCGGTACAATCTCTTGATTAGACAATACATGTATAATCAAAGCATCAGCTAAATATTGATTATTTCGTGCTTGAGATCGTGAACTTTGCTCCATGTTTGTTAATGTAATGTTTTTTGATGTTATACGATGATGACACAGCATAGAAGAATTTTCCATATGCACATCAGCTTGCACAATAATATAGTTGTTATTGTTATCTTTTGCAGTATACAACGATGCATCTTGAAGAAGCAAAATTAAAAAATAAAGACCAAATTCCGAAATGTATCAAAAGAAGTATAAATTCAAAAATAATAATTAGCAGTACTATTAGTTGTTGCTGTGAATTTTAAATTGTATAAATTTGTATCGTCACTTTCTTTGTAAATTCTTCGCTACTCATCTAAGACGTATCGTCATAGGCGTCCAGTGGAAGAATAGGACGAGTGCTTTGTTTAATAGGCCCAGCAGGGCGTGCTTAGCAACGGTTGAAAAAGTGGAGAGGGACGATAAGAAAATTTCGTTATTTTCAATATTTTCAAAATGATTGAGCCACGTATTTCGAATATACGTAAAGAATCTATAATCTTTATAAATGGTACATAAATCGTTATTACGTTGAGTGCCTCACGAATTCTGAAGAAAATCCTCGTCAGGCTACGCTCGTTATTTAGTATTGAAAAAGAAGTATAACTTCAAAACAATCACAATAAATTCATATTGCACAATACGTTTCCATTCTTTTATGCTACACTCTCCATATTTTTATAATTAATTACAGATTACCTATCATAATGTTAAGATATTATTATTATTATTATCGTTATTAATTTTCCTTGTTAGTTTTTAATTTTTCTAGTTTAATTATTAATGTTATTATTATTACATTATTAGTATTATTATTATTAATTTTATTTTTACATAGAATATAGTTGATAAAGAAACCTGTTTCTCTTCACTGCTTGATGATCAATAGTATTTTCTAATGTAAGAAGATTATTTTTCTTTTACTATTATATTTTTATTCTCATTTATTTATTGAGGTTATTTAATTTTATAAAAATATATATATTTATAGCGTGACCAGGTAAAAAGGAGGAGGATTGAAAAAATGAGTAGATAAGCTACTAATTATTCTTTTCTATTAAGTTAACTAAATAACTTCAAAAAAAAGAAAAGAAAAATATTTTCAATCGATCGAT
>QUOG01000167.1:1869-21757 GCA_010416905.1 Polistes dorsalis
ATTGTCTATTATTTATCGTTTATTATTTATCGTGTATTATTTATCGTCTATTATTTATCGTCTATTATTTATCGTCTATTATTTATCGTCTATTTTTTATCGTCTATTTTTTATCGTCTATTATTTATCGTCTATTATTTATCGTCTATTATTAATCGTCTATTATTTATCGTTTATTGTCATTTCTTTTTGGCGTCTTTTTCTTTAATCTTCCTTTTCTTTGATATCTTTACTCCGCTCCATCGCAGATAACAATCGATGTTGTATGGCGCTTTTTTTTCGATTACGTACGCGATAAGTACGCACACATACTTTTTCATACTTATAATTATATACTATTTAACACGACAAAAGAAAGAACATTTCCTGTAGCTTTACTTACAAGAAAATCGTCTTTTGGTATTTTAAAAATGTCTATATGCGCACTTTCAATAGCGTTTGTTCTCTGTTATACATCTTAAATTTTTTGTCTTTACTTTTTTTTTTATTTTGTTGTTTTCTATATTATATACATTCACACGAGACACGAAATACTGCTTCCTGTTCATTTCTGAATTTTTTTTATCCTTGCAATTTTTGAAATTATTTCTTGATCACACTTTGTCATATTTTTATACGCAGTCAAATATATTAATAATAGTTCAGATTTTGTCACCGAATTAAATTTACTTTTGTTTTTAGAATTATCATTATTTTATCTATAAACCTATGTGGTTTAAGGTAGTAAGCACACTATGACGGACGAAATTTCGACTTTTGTCTTCGACTTTATCTCCAAGAATTGAAATTGGTTCCTTATATGACCTCTTAAAAATATTATGTTAAACCCTTATAGAATTCCTATGTTAAATCAATTAATTTAATTTCTTCTGGGATTACAATTACAAGATTTCATCATAGATTATTAAATAATAAAAATTTTATTTTAATTTTAACTTTAATACAAGCCGTTATTCTTGGAATATTTTTCACTCTATGCAAAACTCATGAATATTTTGAAACTTCTTTTACAATTGCTGATTCAATTTTTAGTTTAATTTGTTTTTTAACCACAGGATTTCATAGAATTCATGTTATAATTGGAACAATATTTTTAATTATTTTTTTAATCCGATTAATAAATAAGCATTTTTCTAGTAATCATCACTTTGGGTGTGAAGCAGCAATCTGACATTGACATTTTGTTGATATTGTTTGATTATTTGTGTATACTTAATTTGTTGATGATCTTTTTAAAATTTATTAATTTATTAAATTACTTATATAGTATAAAAATTACATCTAACTTCTAATTAGGAAAATTATTAATTTAATAATATAAGTATTAGATTTTATTTATACAAAAATCATTTTAATTTTAAATTGGAATAATTATTTTTAGAATATAATTTATTATAACTATTATTTCATTATATATTATTTCATTAATTTTAACTTTAATTTTAATATTAATTAATATTTCTTTTTCTATAAAAATTAATAAAGGTCGAGAAAACCATCAACATATGAATGTTGTTTTAACTCTTTAACTTCTTCTCGATTACCTTTTTCTGTTTAATTTTTTTTAGTTGCATTAAATTTTTTAATTTTTGATATTGAAATTATTCTTTTACTTTCATTTATTTAAACTATTTTAAAAAGAAATACTTTTTATTTTTAAACTTTATCAATATTAATTATTTATTTATGCCTAACAATTTGATTACGTTATGAATAAAATGAACAATCAATTATTTGAATTAAATAAATTTTATATATTAATTTAATGATATTAGTTATTATATAACATTTATATTGCAATTAACAATTATTTTTAATTTTTAAATATATCTTTAATATGAAAGAATCATTTCTAATTTAATTTCGATTTAAATTTCTGATTAAATTTTAATTCATATTAATATATATATATATATATTTTTTTTTATTAAATTATTTTCATTTAATAATATAGAAATATTAATTTTATTACTTTTATTATTGTAAACAACTAATAACAATCGACCTCTATAAGATACGGTAAATAAAGTAGCTAAAAAAAATATAATTATACTAAAATAATTTATTTTACTTGTTAAATATATTTCTATAATTAAATCCTTTGAATAATATACTGAAAAAAAATCCACACAAAGATAATGTTGATATAAAAAAAATTAAACTAACAAAAGGATAATTATTAATTACATTACCCATAAAATTAATATCGTGATTATTTATTATTTTATGAATTAAAATTCCTCTACATAAAAATAATAAAGATTTAAATAAGGCATGAATAAATAAATAAAAATAACTTAAATCAATTTTATTTAATCTTAAAATTCTTATTATTAAACCTAATTGACTTAAAGTTCATAAAGCAACAATTTTTTTTAAATCACGTTCAAAATTTTCTATAATTCCTAATATCAATATCGTTATTCTAGAAATAAATAATAATAATTCAATAATGTTATTATAAATTAAATAAAAATTATAACTAATTAATAAATAAAGGTATTGGCTATTACCAAAGGTAACCAAATTGAAAAGGGTAATTGAGCACTTTTTGTAATTGATCTTAATAATAATAATAATATTGATAAAATTAAAAAATTTAAATCATAAAATAAACCGTTTCAAGATCCTAATATATGATATAACCTCATAATTATTATTATACCAACATCTCAAACGCGATTTATTAAAACCGTAACTATTCCAGAATTGAAAGATTTTCAATTTTGATAATAAATAATTAAACAATAAGATGTTAAACCTAAATCATCCTAATAATAAACCTATAAAATTTGGACAAATAATTAAAAAAAATTGTTCTTAAAACAAATATTATAACTAAAATAAAAAATCGTTTTATATTTATGTCCCCTTCTATATATATTAATCTATATATTGAAACAAATCTAAAAATTAATATAACTAAACTTAGAAATATTAATCTAATTTAAACTAAATAAATTAATAATTCTAAATGTATTGAATTAAAAATTATCAAAATAAATTCAACCATTAAATTTAATTTATTAAATAAAAGAATTTTTGATAATATAAATATAAAAATTCTAATAATATATAATTAAATAATATTTATAACTATAATAAATTTTTAATTATTAAATATAAATTAATTAATCACATTAATCATTTAATTAAATAAATGTAATTGAAATAAAATATTTTATATCTCTAATTCCACAAATTAGAATTTTTAATTTTAAACTATTTAAATTTAATTGAGTAAATAAATTCAGTCGTAAAAACACCATTAAAATGTAAAGGCATTTAATGTAAAACTAATAATTAATCTATTGAATTAATAACCTTATAATTTATTAATAAATAATTATTTTTTATACCATGTTGACTAAATCTAAATAAATATAAAGAATTAACCGCTCTAAGAAAAACATAAAATTATTATAACTACATAACTATATAAAAATTCAACATACTAGTCTGATTAATAAAAATATTTCTCTAAGTAAATTTAAACTAATAGGAGCTAATAAATTAGATGAAGATAAAAAAATCAAAATAATTCTAATGAAGGATTAATTGTTAATGATCTTTATGTATAAATATTAATCGTCTACCCACACATTCATAATTTAAATTACCTACATAAAATAATCCTGATGAACATAATAACCCATGAACTAATATTATTATTAATCTACCTAAAAATCCTAATTTTATTAAAGGTAATAAATCTCCTATTAAAATTTCTATATGAACAATTGATAAATAAGCTACCAATATTTTTAAGTCAATTTGAATTAAACAAACTATTCTAATTAATAAACCACCAATAATTCTTGAAGAAATTAAAATATAATTATTTTTTACAGCATCAATATATAAATAAAATTTAAGAAAAACGTAATACACACCATATCTTCCTAATTTCAATAAAATTTCAGCAAAAATTATTGAATCATAAACTTCAAGCTTTAAACATGAGCTTCAACATGAGCCTTTGGCAATCAAATATGAAATAAAAAAAATGGTATTATAATTTAATTCAATTATTTTAAATATTATAAAAATTATTATAATCTCTCTCTTTTACAATTTATATAAAATTTAATTATTAACCATTAAAAAGGTATAGAAGAAATTATTGTATATATAATAAAGCTTCAAATCGTTCCTATGTGTAACCACCAAACGTAATTATAAAAATATTGGTAATAATTTTATCTCAAATATTAAATAAAATATTATTATATTAAATGTTAAAAAACATAAAAATTAAATTTTCATTATTAAAAAAATCAAACATTTGTAAAATTACCTAAATTTACTATTATTAAACATCTAACAATTCATGAACTTATTAAAATTAAATGATAAGAATATAAATCCATATAAAATAAATTTATCCTATCAATTAATAAATTTGTTGAATAAATATTTAAAAATATTATTATAAATAATATAAAAAAAAATTATTAATTTAATAAATTTATTATTAAATAAAAATAAACCTATTCTAAAAATTATTATTATTAAAAATTTTATCATAAAATCAATGTTTAAATTTCAATAAAATCATTCCTATAAAAATTAATAATATAATCATTAAATTAATTTCAAGAACTCCCTCAATTACAAATATGTATACCTATAAAAATTAATAAAAAATAATCAATAATATATATATATATATATATTATAATAAATATTTATTAAATTTGTAACTACTATATATTCAATTGATAACAAAATTATCAATAAATGGTTATACAATTTTAATAGTAATATTAATCTTAAAAACAATTAAATAAAAAATATAATTCTATATATATATGTATTCTAAAAATAAACTATAATAAAATTATTATAAAAATAAATTTTTAATTTATTTTAAAAGCTTCATAATTTAAAATAAAACATAAATTTTGTAAATTTAAATTAAATAATATTTTAAAGCTTCGAAAAAATATTTATATTTTAATATATCTTTAATCTCCAAAATTATTATTTTTAAATAAAACTACATTTTTTTATATGAATCATTAATTAAAAAATATTTTTATTTTTTATAAACATTTTTAATGAATGAAACTCATATTTTAACTCCATTAATTTGAATAATTATAATTTCAAGCATAATTTATTTTTTTATTATCAGTTAATATATCAATTATCATCATAATAATTTTATTAATTTTATACACAATATTTTCATGTTTATTTTTAACTAACATTTCAACACAATCAATTTATGCATTTTTAATCTTTTTGATAATCATTGGAGGTTTCATAATCTTATTCCTTATATTTATTAGTTTAATTTTAAATGAGATTAAAATTTCTAATATTAGAAACAATTTCCTTCTCTTATTTATAGTTTCATTAACATATCTATTTAAAATAAGATATAAAATAAATTACTTTAATTCAATTAAATTTACATTTAATAACAACAGTAATTATAATTATATATTAAATATTAATAAACTATTAGATTACACACACACACACACACCCCAACTTTTTATTCACAATTATATTAATTTCATTACTATTATTGATATTAATTTTAATTACAAAAATTTGTTTAATTAAAAATAAACCCTTTGAGAATCAGTTGAATAATTTTTTTGAAAAAAAAAAACATTAAATGAATAAATCATTTATTATAAACAATATAATTTTAAAATTAATTTATAAATCTTTTATCAAATTACCAACTCCTATTAATATTATTATATTATGAAACATTGGATCATTACTAGGCTCATGTTTTATTATTCAAGTAATTACAGGAGTATTTTTATCTATACATTATGCACAATCTGTTATTGAAGCATTCAATAACATTATAAATATCATACAAGACATAAATTATGGGTGAATTATACGAATTTTACATATAAATGGAGCATCAATATTTTTTATCTGTCTTTATCTTCATATAGGACGAAATATCTATTATCAATCCTTCAATTTAATTGAAACATGATTAATTGGAGTAACAATTTATTTACTAACAATATAATAGCATTTTTAGGATATGTTTTATCTTGAGGTCAAATATCATTTTGAGGAGCAACTGTTATTACAAATTAAATATCAGTTATTCCTTACATTGGAGCAAATTTTGTTGAGTGAATCTGAGGAAGTTTTTCAGTTAATTCACCTATATTAAATCGATTTTATTCATTACATTTTATTATACCTGTCACGTCCTAGTGACGATTTTATATAACAAGGCGTGTTATCCAATGTTAATCATTATATAACCAGTATTCAATAAACGGTTTATCTTCCTGTCATATTATACGGAAAATTTTTAAATTTTTGTTACTTACATATTTTTACTTACATAAATTACATATGCGTATATTTACATTGTATACTGTAACTTTCTATATTTGTCTAAATAATATGTTAATTAGTTAAACATTACTAATCTCGTGCTTAACAATATGGTTATTAAAATAACTTTCATTTGTGTAACAAATAACCGTATAATAATTCACTTTACATTATATACACTGTGAATTCTATTTGTATTTGGCACTCTTATGAACGACCATCGATAATTACCATTTTGACAACATACGATAGTAGTAAAAATACATATCAATTGTCGTTCATAGAGAAACCTGCCTTACCTACAACTGGATTCGGTAAGCGGGTCTTTTGATAAGTGAAAGTCGGTAATACCGACTTTGTGCTCCTACAATACCGACATTTGTTATTTAACGTTTAGTTAATGTAACAAATACTATTAGCATTTATTATTAAATAAATGATTGCAGCTAATAACATTTATTTAACTTTACTTTTATTTGGGAACAATTTGGACAATTATTAGCAAGACAAATAATTCTTATTATTATAAACATTTATATAAAATAATAATGTTATTTTGCACATAAATTCGCACACTCGTGATAAAAGCACGTGTGCAGTGAAAGGAAATCTTTTAGCTCAAGTATAAGGCGCACGTGCAGTTCCAGGAAATTCTGCTTGATAGTAACCGATATTTTTCCGAGGCAAATTCCATTCCCTGCTGACAACAGCAGTTTAGCATTTGATACTAACTAATATTTATTCGCACGTGCAAAACTAAAAGATCAGTACATTCCTTTCTCACGAGGTAGTAGAAGTCGGTAGTGGAGGAAGCACCTAGCACGAGTGGGGGTACCTCCCACTCGGCCGTACGGGACTCGACGTGAGGAGCCAAGAGACTCATCGCCAGTAGTCTACCGGCAACCTCTATACTCTTGACACATAAATCTTAATTACCTCTGCTTAAATATTTTATACTTATACATTTTGTGCTTGAGAGTCTCTCTTCCAATACAACAGCTTCTTGTTTAAGACAAGTCTTTTTCAACATAGTCTTCTTTATACGTTAACGAAGCTTAACAAAAGAGCAGTTTTTTTCAAGATATTCTTCTTTATTATTACAACTTAATTAACTTGGAAGACAGACTTTTTCATCATTTATTATAAATTATTAACAAGACATAGCTAATAATTTATCCAACTTACAATTTTGCTTGATTATACAAATTTTATATAAGAGTTCGTACACGTCGCGCATTTATAACCGATTATTACAATTTGCGTACAGTAAACGCACTTTAACACGCTACGTTTATAATTCGTGTTACATTTGTAATATTCCGTGTGACAGTTACCACAAGTGATCGAAATTGTGTAACCACTGGTGCAATTTTTATTTACTTTTAAACTTTGAAGAATATACTTTAGTTTTACCTGTTAATCAAGTGACATTTATTTGATAACTAAAAAACCTTATTACACCAAAATCCTGCGACCATCCAATCGACGCAATCGATTCAAAGGCAATAGGGTCCGTGGATCATCGACATTTAGCACAATTCATACCAAGACGAAATTTTTTTAGAGGTCACATTCATAAATTTCAAGGGTAAGTGCACCTCATCCATCTCAAACTTGCAAGTTATTGGCTCTTCTAGCCCAGATCCCTGGTAGAGTACCGGCTTAACGGACTGACCAAAAATAGGGCAACGTAGTTCTAAACCGCGTAAAGTTTCTAAAATTAAAGGAAATTGACCGGGATAAGGAACGAATTTGTTTTTTTTTGTGTGGGGTTACTCGTTTAACTGCGGGGACGTCACATGATAAAAACTGGTGGCAGCGGTGGGATCGCCAACAGAAGAATTAGCTTGTCAAATTTATTTTTTCAATTTGCATTTTAAGAATCTTTAACTTTTGTTCCGTAACTTTAATTTGCAAAAT
This sequence comes from Polistes dorsalis, assembly GCA_010416905.1. NCBI lineage: Eukaryota > Metazoa > Arthropoda > Insecta > Hymenoptera > Vespidae > Polistes > Polistes dorsalis. Next base: position 10,117 of record QUOG01000167.1, read on the forward strand.
TTAAAATGTCGCAAGAGCAAAGATGAATTAGACCAGATACTCCGGTCATACTTGGCGACATGGATTCAGCAATGCGTAAAAGGATGGAAGAAATTATTGTAGGATGTTTAAATATATATGGATATGGTAAAACATAATGAGGAGTGTGATTGTAATCAGAAGTAACAATTTATTAAGTCGACAAAAATATAACACTAACACTTGACTATACCGTAGCTGGACTTACACTGAACCCGGTCCGAACTGAAACGTTTCTCTCTTATACTCTCTTATCGTTTAAGAAATTTCTCGGTCCCTCTCGAATATTTATCTATTTATTTACGAGAAACATCGAGTGGTTTCCATGCGACGAAATATGAAACGAAACATAGGGTGACGCATTCCTCACGTGGTATCACCTAAAAAAACAAATGCTGGATAATCTCGAAGAGAAAGTTTCTTTTCTTTATTTCTCATCCTTCATGAACTTAAAAAATTTTCCTGAACTTCCGTTGCTAGCATTTCGATTTTCGGTTAGTTTACTTTAGATATTTGTGAAATGAAAATAATGAAAAATTCTATTAGTCAATTCAATTAGTCGTGAAATAATAGAGGTGTAAAATTTATCATGGTTCACAACTTTCTACTATTATTATCAAAATTTAAGCCAAATTTTTTTGTTTCTTCCTTTTTTCATTTTTCATTCTTTTACCCTTTAGTTCCATCACTCGGTAGAAAATACTGATTCATGGTTCGACATTCGTTACTACGCAGGAAATTCTAATTGTGCTTATGGTAACGTTTTGACGTTGGCTTAGAGTAATGATTAAATTTACGCAATATCCATGGACTAGCCAGGGGACCTTACATTGGGATACCCACAAATTTTAATGAGCTTTGGTATATTAGTAGTATACTTTTAGGGTGTTATCGTGGTAAAGGGTTTTTTCAAAATGCCGATCCAATTTTGAGAAAAAAGGTTTTAAAGTTTTAATTTTGTTGTATATATGTTTATATTATCTTAATTTCGACTACTTATCAAGTGGCGCGCTAGCATATATAGTAGCGTTATTGTTTTTCGTGCCGCTGGTTAGTGTTCCATCCTTCATGAGAGAAGTTTGTTTTAATAATTTTTTTCTGTCTGTTTTCAAATTATTTTTTCATATTTCTTAATTTTTAAATATATACAGGAAAGAGAAAATTATTTATTACAAAAAAATTAGAAACAATAAATTTTTTTACATCTCGCGCAAATTAATAAAAGATTACTTATTACATAAAAATCGATTTTTTAAAAGATTTTTTGGAAAACAAACCTGATTAACGTTTAAAAATATTTCTATTTCATTTGGTTTTAATAATTTCGAAGCGTACCATGCATATTGAATCATTTTATGAAAAATTTTTGATGACAATTCATGATGAACTATTAAATACTTTTACGATAACTATCACTCTGGAATCTGCGTTTAATAAATAATAATAAATGTACAATAAATGTTAAAACTCATGGATATAAAAAAATTATATATGAAATTGTTAATGTTTAGAATATATACGATTGTTATCTGTTAGTATATTGAAGATTTATCTATTTTTATATACCTATTAAAAAATAAAATGGTAACTGTAATTCAAGTAGTCAATTTTCCTTTATTATTTGCGCAATATGTTCAAAATTTATTATTTCTAATTTTTTTGTAATAAATAATTTTCTCTTTCCTGTATATATTTAAAAATTAAGAAATATGAAAAAATATTTGAAAACATATAGAAAAAAATTATTAAAAAAAACTTCCTTCATGAATGATCGAACACTAACTAGCGGCACGAGAAAAAAGAACGCTTACTACTGACGCTAGCGCGCCACTTGATAGACTGATAAATTTAAGATAATATAAACATATATACAGCAAAAATCAAAACTTTAAAATCTTTTTTCTCAAAATTTGCAGAGCATTTTGAAAAAAACCTTTACCACGATAACACTCTAAAATTATACTACTAATATACCAAAGCTCGTTAAAATCCGTGGGTACCCCAGTGTAAGGTCTCCTCGTAAGCGTTACGCTTATAAAACGAACGAAACCATTTATATCCTTTGATCGAGCGATCGAGCAAACTTTTTTTGTTCGCTCGTGATCGCATAGTTCAAATTTTCCGTTCAATATTCCAGTTTCATCCGTGCACCTACTACAGCCTGTACTATTTTTGCATAAATCTGAATATACATGTTCTGGAACATCAGAAGTATAATATCACGATTATATTCCGTCGAACGACTGAGGAGAGAAAAGAAAGAGAATTTGTTTCTTCTCCTGAGAATTATATATAATATCAAGTGATATTTCACAAAGAATATCTATTATGATTTATATCATGAGAAGATTTTGAAATCTTTTGTGTTAACCTCTTCGAGAGACGTATTTTTTAAAGTTGAAAGAAAATAATTGAATTTTCATAATTAATTTTGTATCTTATTTCTTTTTTATCGACAGCGATTTAGCGAGTTAGAATAAATGGAAGAAACAATGAATATATAAGAAAGTGATGTAGACTTTTTTTTTCACGTAGAATAATTTTAATATAGAACATGATTAAATATATATATATATATATATCAATATCCTCGAAAAGGTTATGATTTTACAGAATATCGTCTAACTATTAACGAACTATTCGTATAATTAATGCTTCAAGAACACGAGATTAAGAGAATTGTTAATAAATAAATTGTAGCTTAAAATTTTTTTTAAATCATTGTAAAATTTTATTTCAAATTTTATTTTTGAGGTATGAATAATTTGAAGGTAGACGTTTTGATTTTATTTTGGTATATCAAACGCGCGTGCATTAATGTAGATATATATATATATATATATATACATAGCACATATGACGTTGATACGGAAACGCGAACTAGTTTCAGGTCAAGCTAACGTGGCTGAACCTGTCAAGGGAATATCAAAACGTACAGAAAAAGAAGGAATCAGTTTTTCATTAATATACATATCATCAATGCTTCAGATTTGTATTCTGTGAAGACGTTGAAATTCGTATAACAATCAGGTAAATTAACAAGTGGTTATATTTACCTCATTAAAAGTAATGATCTGTTACTTCTTATAAATTATATTGTTTGTGCATTTTAGATTGAATAACCGCAATAAAATATTTTTAAACTTGCGGATGTTTCACGGAATGTAGTACTATTAAGATAGATATAAGTTTCAGATGTTCAATCAATCGACATTATGGTAAAATGAACGCTTTTTTTTTTTATTTATAATGTTAATATGAGATATCTCACACTTGTTTTTATTATTGGAGTTACTGGATTGAACTTGGAAAAAATTGTTTGTACATGTTTTCAGGTTCTTGTTAAGAAGAACTTTATAGATCTATGCAGTTACGTTTTGTAAAATAATATAAGATAGCATAATATAAGATATAAGAAATAAAAATATATAATAAAAATTAACTTCATTTTATAAACGTTAAATGAGCATTCTTCATCATGCAGAATATCTATGAAGCAGTTGATTCAAGAAGTTCTTTGATTATTGCAAATCATCAACCATGCTGGTATTACTATGCTCTTTATTTGTCATTTATACAACAAATTAGGACATTACATGAATAAATATAGTTTAGGAGAAATCAGGTTTTTTATTGCTTTTTTTTTTCGTATTAATACTGGAAAGGCTGCAACTTAGTATATATTTATATTGTCCAAAAGAAGTCAAAATGACTGCATCGAGAAAGAATTAGTAATGCGTAAAGAAATTTGTTTATATGAATTTTTATTATTTTTCATATTATTTACAATTATATAATAAGTTATTAATAAATATTACCAACAAAAGAATTTACTTCACTAGGACAAAAAATAATTGATTCATTATTATTCGTACAATTTATGCAAATGGGTTCGCCGTATACCAAGCCGCCGCTATCTCCACTCCGTCATAATAAGTCAAGTCTTATTGAGCATCTGAAACTTATCAAATATGTACGCCTAAATCGACAATTTATCATGTACTGTAATTTAGATACAAAGCCGAACTGGTCATATAAAAAATTTACTCAATTCAATAATAAGAGTCATTTGATTCTTTAAAATTTCCTATGCAGTAAAAATGATTGCTTTTGGGCAATATAGGTATAACACATATATATACAGGAAATAAAGGAGGGGGGAGGTAACTACAATTATTAATAAACGCATTTATATGTTATACAAAAAGTCACAATTTTCTAAGAAATTGTGTCATTATATACATAACTATTTTTATAATTAGAATTAAAAAGTAGTCAAAATGACTTCCTTGGGCAATCTAGTGTTTCCGTGGGCAATCTAGTAATTGTTTACTAAATAAAATTTAAGAATAAAGTAAGCAACTTTCTATTTTTTTTTATAGTTTTTGAATTATAATATAAAAATAGAAAATGATCGGATTTTCAGGGAGATCTACAATATTTTACAACATAGGAGTTATATTTAGTTTCTACTTTCTTTTTTCCTATACATATTATAATAAAATAAATCTAACAATCTCAACAATTTAAAAAAAACTGGTGTGTGTATTTATGTACGCACGTAAGAATTTATACTGCTTCGGCGTACCAAAACGAATATAAATTTAATAACCTCAAAAATAACTTTAAAAAAGTAACTTCAAAAAAGTTATTGTTGTCGTCGTCGTTAATTTTCTTTTTACATAGAATATAGTTGATAAAGAAACCTGTTTTCCCCTCCCTGCTTGATGATCGATAATATTCGGTAATGTAAGCCGATTATTTTTTTTTATTATTATATTTTTATTCATTTATTTATTTATTAAGTTTTATAAATATATATATAAGACTATAACTCTTATCATTAAGTGAGGATAACCAATAAACTAAAATTTGTTTTTCTGAAAACCAAAAAAACGACAATTAAAGTTTATTATTCCCACCTATTCTAAACAGTTTATTTATTTATATTTATAACGAATATTCTTTACTCCTTTTCACATCTCCTTTATCTTGTATTCTCCCCTTCCTTTGTTTATCAATCGCCACTCATTTCTTTCTACCGATGTTATTAATCGATCCTTCCAACGAGAGCTGCTTGAAGTGCGACAAAACACATCAAAGGAATACATTTCCTTTACATATATATATATATGTATATATAGAGTGACCAGATAAAAAGGGAGATTGAAAAGAAATTAAAAGTATGAGAAGATACGATACTAATTATTATTAATTATTTATTTAACAAAAAAAAGAAAGAAAACATATTTTTAATCGATCGATCTATTATATATATATATATATATATATATATATATATAAAAAAATAAAAAAAAATATTAAAATCTATCCACACTAAATATAAGGGAGATATATCGAATTACTTTATGCGTCAACGGCCATGACTCGGTGATAGAACTACTTCCCGCTCGATCATTTAATTCAAGCAGCGCTAAGTACGATGCTGCGCATCGTAAATATCGACAAACTTCGTGGTGTCGATTTTTACCATGTCGCTCGTAAAAATTTCACTCTCATTACATTTTCCTAAACGCGCCAAAAGAACTTCAAAAATATTTTTCGAATCATTTTCAAAGAAAAATTTAATTTTTCTTATTCGTCAAAAGTATTTACATTTATTAACTATTGAACACTATTATAATGCTTCGTTATTAGCCACAGATTTTTTTTTTAAATCTCAGATATTTCGTCATATAACTGATAAAAGTAAAAACGAAATAATCTATATAGTGTTGTTTATAGTTTATATTGTTTACTCGTTGAGATATCGTTGAAGGTCCACATAAGAACTATACCTATTACTGCTGGCCGAATTAACAATTTTTAAACTTTTGGGTATAATTTCCCACATACAATCTCATCACGTGGCTATTTATTTTTACGGAATTTTTAAAAATATGCATACATTAAATGTTTTATTACTTACTTTTCCTCTCCTGTTATTTTTGAGGGAAAGTAGTTGTAGCCTCTCCTACTTACTACGACCGGTCAATTTGACCAATCAGAAAAATTATGAAGATATTTATTCTTTTGAATTTATACACTCAATACAAAAAATAAGATTATCTAAATGTGCTCTGTGAAGGACAAACTGAAAGCAGAATATGAGCCTTTTTATTACATTGTCTGAAAGTGTCTATTATTACAAAAGTGTAAACTGACTGTAAAGTACGATAAGTGTTACAGAACAAATTTATAATTATAGGAAAGAGAATAATCATAGTACAAAAGTTCAAAAGTGTTTCCCTGTTGCGTATTAAATTGTAAGTACTAATTTGAAGGAATGAAAAATAAGCCAACCATACTTCGATCTAAATTTTTTATTTTGTATATAGTGTATTATTTTCTGGTAGATATTTGAGCCGTTTATTTTGAAAGAAGCCTAAGTTCATTTTAATATATTTTTGTTGTTGATCGTAATAACATCTACAACAGGAAGTCAACTGTCATTAAAAACATTTCGCGGAAAAAAAATAGTCTTAGGTTATTATCAATATAAACGGCTCATTTATTCGAAAAATGTCATAACATTCTAAAAATATGACATCAATAAAAGAAATAAATAGTATATAGGGGTAGTATTGGGATTTCAAAAAACAATAAATTTTGGAAACTGAAGATAATATAGATAAAATAATGACATTTGACACATCCGATGAGCTAGAATTTTCTGACAACGATGATGACGAGGAGAATAATTTAATTGAAATAACAGAAAACAATAGATTTATGACGTCAATTTTTTACTTCTTATATTTGCAACTGGTAGTTCAGCTAATCGTGAACGCGTTAATTTTTTACTACAGTATTGTATTATATTTTATTATCTACGTTTTATTTATATAATGTATTATATAATATTATTAAAATAATACTACATTATATCTACGTATATATTATCTACGATAATTATCGAAAACATAACTTTTTTCAAAAAATCAATCATTTTGACACAATATTAGTAAAAATAGGTATAAATAAAGTTTTGTAAGGTTTAATGTTCATTGACATAAATTTTCAATTTAATAAAAAATTACCTGTTATCTACGTTTAACTATAAAAAATATTCTTTCTGTCCGAAAAAACGGTATATATTCTTAAAGACATTTAGGATTGCAGGATAAGTAAAAAATAAAGTAATCAAGTAACCTTACTTTGTATTTAGTAATTATTATAAAGCAACAGATGATAATGGGCAGAAATTAGTTTTTGTATAAGAAAAATATTGTATTTATTTTAAATAATGTAATATTCGCTATTTTTAGAAAATAAGGGACTTTGTTAAAAGTAGTATTAAATTGCAAAAAAGGAACACTAAATCGAGGCACTGAACTAAATAAGAAATTTAATAGTTTATTGCAAAAGTTGTTATAATTGAAGGAAGGCTAGATGTTAAAACATACTACCATTAAAAAGATTTTAAATCAAATTGTTCAATTGCGGCTAGAATTTAACACTTGACTTAAAAGCAATGTAGTAAAGGTATAAAGTCTTTGAAGATGTTTCTAAAGAGAAAAAGATATACCGGAGCAAACGTAAGGATTATTTAGAAAATTTGGCTAAAAATACAAACGTCCCTTTGAATCGTCGATTATCGATTAGTCTGTTTTCGAAGTATTTGCGTTTAGAGATTTACATAAATATTTCTGGTTGATCAGCAAGATTGTTAAAGCAGGAAGACCTGTTTCGACTTCGACTTTTTTCCGAGCATTGTTTAAACTTTATAAAGCGTTTAAAGTAAACAGATGACTTACGGCTAGCGAGTGCTGTGATGGTTCGATCTTCTAATAATGCCATGAAATGTATCGAAAATCGATTAAAATTATCGCTAACGGTGATAAATATATCCTAAAAAAAATTATTATAAGTTAAACATACACAAAACTGCAGATTTTAAAAATCCGAGCACAAGTTCGGTTTTGTGGATAACAAAATTACGAAGAAAATAGTAGCTAAAACAAGTATTGGCGATCGAAATAATAACTGGAAAGAAGTTACAAGCAAATAACATGCATAAAATAACTCCGTATGCAAACAATTCCGAGATGCAACACTGGCTAGAAGAAATATCACTATCAAATTTAACTCATCGTTCAACTCATTAGAAGAAGAGATAGAGATGAACGTATGTAAAGAAGCTACACATAATTTTATTAAATCACAACCAATTTACTTTTTAGCTCAATCAGTAGAACATCTTATAGAGTTGTTTAATTATACAAAACTGGGACAGAAAACTATATTTTAAAACAAATAAACTAGGTCAAGTTAAAATACAAACAAAACACTCCAAAAATATTTCGTAAAGTAAACAAAGTTCTAAAGTCAAAAAACGCAGTCATCACACATATCAGCTGAAAACGGAAGAAAGCTACAAAACAGTCATCAGAGGCTTACATCCGAAAAAAAGCTAATACAACCGTCAAAAAGGATTTTAAGCTACGACATGAGATAAGAGAAGTAAATCGTATGACGAAATTTGATATGAAACAAGTATTGCCGTTGTTTATGGGAAAACTCTAGCCTGGAAGCAATAACAGAGATATTTTTAGTATAAACAAAATGCTAAATACTATAATAAGCGTAGAACCACCACGACATAAAAAAAATATGCAGCAGTGCATAAGATTTCAGCAATACTTCATACAAAAAATTATTGCAATAGAACACCTACGTGCGTAAGATGTGCACAAATCACTTGTCAACTAACTGCCCCATTTTAAGAAAGATAGAGACAATAAGTGCTACAATTGCAAAGAATCAACTACTTATTAGTTACAAAGATTGTAAGATAAGAAAGTAGCTTCAAAAAAACTCTTCTTAATTCCTCCAAGCAGAGTACATCCGCAGCAAAATATATAACAAAAAAGAGGTAACTTACTTATAAGATGATACGTAGGTACTCTGTTCTAAACACAATGTGGGAAAAAAATAAATTTTACTGACTCAAATAGTTATGCACAGACGACTTCCAATACAATTAATAAACGAAAGGGAAACAAATGACGCTACAGAAATCAAGAAACTCTTCAAACAATCAATTAGAAATACAGGATACTAACAAAAATAATAAAAAAATTAAACGAAATAGTAAAATAACAAACAATAACTAAGCTACAATTGCTCACACAAACGTGATAACTAAGAAATAAAAACAGAGATATCCTGAAAAAAGCATTTTTAAACGCTAAAAGATTGCAACAAAGGGTCATAGAGACAGAAACATTTTTATGCAATAACAATATTGATATACTCATTTCGAAAACCCACATACACTTCACCACAAGAAAGTATATAAAAATCTAATATTACAATATATTCAAAACAAGACATCCCATCAGAGAAGGCACACGAAGTTACAAGCATTTATATTGAAAAGTGACATCAAACACCATCTATATAGTCAGATTTGCCACAAACACAATCAAGCAACTACAGTTACAGTACAATCTAACACTAATAAATTTCAAATTTCGGCTATATATGAACCGCCAGGACAAAAAATTACCTCACAGAAATGGCAGGATTACTTCCAGTCGATTGGTAGTAAAAAATCCGTCTCAGCACAGGAGTTCGTAATGCTAAACTTACTATCTTACGTGTAGGGTTCACAAATTATTACAACTAGACCGACATTAAAAAAGCATTCTAAAAAGTGTGACATGTAGGGCTCGTAGATACATCTAGAGCCCTCTTACCAATGCAAATGCACAACCTACTTGCATTATCATATCTAAGGGACAAGACCTTTATTATAAAAATCAATGATGTGTACTTCGAAATTAAAGAAATCAAAGCTGATGTACCACAAAGAAGTGTTCTTAGACCCTACCACTGATACACTGTCCCATACACACTCTATACAGGTGATATTCCAACTAACGATGGAAGAAAAATACTAACGTTTGCTGATGACACTACTATATACTAGCTATCATTCTGACCAAGCAATAGCGATGATCTTTTTACAAGAAAACGTAAGAAAAATAGAAAAATAGTTAGAAGAAAAAAGGATAAAAGCAAACACAAGCAAATACATCCACTTCGCTTTCACACTATATAAAAAAGACTTTTCGGATATTATACTAAATAACATAGTAATTCGATAAGCTAGGCAAAAATTCGAGGTCAGCCTAGAAAATAAATTAACAGTCTATAAAATCATTATAAAATCAATAATGAACCTTTGGGTTATCATTATAGGAACTGCAGTAATGAATTATATAATAAAGCTAAAATAAATGCAATCCGAAATACTAAGAATGATAGTTGACGTACCATATGATTCATACGGAGTGAAATATACGAGAAGACCTTGTACTAATGACAATGATGGAAGAAATAGAAAATTTTGCAACAAAATATAGGAAGAAGAACCCGCAGTTACTACACTCCAGCCAACTAGCCGCAGAAACGTTTACTACTCACATTAGAAAAAGACTAAAAAGGAAACATCCGGTAAACTTATATCCATAAAAATTATAAAAGAAAACGATAACCTTGAAGGGTAGTACATTACCACCCAAATATTATTTTAAGGTAATCAAACAAAAAAATTTACCTTATGCTCACGGACAAATTGTAAAGTAGAAAATTAATGTAATTTAAAAAATAAAAAAAAAGAATAAAGAGAAAAAAAATAAAATCAATAATAAAGAAAAAAAAACAAGAAAAAGACAAAAAAGAATAAAAAATAAAAAAGAATAAAAAAATAGAAAAGAATAAAAAAATAAAAAAGAATAAAAAATAAAAAAGATAAAAAATAAAAAAGAATAAAAAAAAAATAAAAAATGAAAAAGAATAAAAAATAAAAAAGAATAAAAAATAAAATAGAATAAAAAAAAAATAAAAAATGAAAATGAATAAAAAATAAAAAATAAAAAGAAGTAAAAAGAATTATTAAAGAAAATACAAAAAAAAATTAATAAGAATTAAAAATTAAAAATTAAAAAAAATAAAACTAAAAATAAAGAAGCTAGTTATTTTTACATCTGTAATTGTAAGTAAAGATAAGATTTTAAGCGAATATCTTCAAGGGTTAAACCACCTATCCTAATAGATAAAATGTTTCAATCGTTCTAGATCTAGGATTCTTCACTTCTATGCAATCTTTGAAACTTAAAGCTTTGTCCAATACGATTGAATGCGTATAATGAATTTAAACAAATAGAAAAAAATTTGATAACGTTTTTGTAATACTAAAAACATCTAATGAATTAATTATTTTAAATAAAAGAGGAAATTCCTATAAGATTCTTCGTATCATTAAAACAAAAGTTCTACTCTAATTACAATTAGTTTGTATTTTGAATTTTGTAAATGTATACCATCAGTGACCGAAATTAAAAACAAAAATTGTATAATATATATCACAAATTCGAATAAGAATGATTTGTAAATGTGTACCATATTTTCGGACAGAGGGAGCCCTTTTTTAAGGATTGATCTTATTGATCATTCATGGTAGGAATTTATACACATGATGTGTGATGGTAGGTCTAGTAATAATAGCTATTTTATATTAGGAAAAATTATTGTGTAATATATAAAGTGATCAATTTTTAATGAAGTTCTTAACGCAGATTGACCTTAAAGGGCGTAAATTTTATGTCAAGCTTAT
>QUOG01000168.1:7909-21727 GCA_010416905.1 Polistes dorsalis
TTTTTTTTTTTTTTTTTTTTTTTTGTCAGGGGGAAAAACCTTCAAAACGCCCCTTGGGCCCGGTACTCAAGGGAGTGTCGGATTTTTACCGACTAAAAAACACCCTGGTGCAATCATTCATTCCTTGGATGAGAGAGGCGGACCTGTGATATATGTCACAAAACAACACCTACCCTCCCATCCCGATGAGCCTGGCCGGTGTTTTTCCATGCTCTCTTCATTCACTCGTCACACTCACACCTTATTACTAACTACTGCGCCTCAACGGTCTTCCGGAGGCGCAACTTACTCTACTTATATAAATATGTAAAAACCCGACCACCCATCCAATGATGCAATGGTCGGGTTCACGCAACCCATGCATCCGCATGCTCATTCGTCTCCCTAGGGGGAAGCGACGCACTAGATCGAGCCAGGCGCCGCCAAAGCTGCCCGGAACCTTGCCCGGGGGGGCCGCCTAGGAGCTAGTCTCCTATGCGGCCGCGCACGCATTCTTCTCCGGTGGAGCCGTTCTCTCTCTCTCACTCGTTCGGCATCCTCCTTGGCCTACATGACTAGTCCTGAAAAGGACTGGAATGCAGCCCACGCCCCCGGAGTATCCAGGGATCGCTTGACTATCCGGGGAGAGTGAGCTGCACCCCCCCCAACTTCCTGACCAAGGAGGCCCTCGAATCCGTCCTCGCAGGGCATTAGATCAGGGTGTGCTCAGCATCATCTCTATCCGCGTCACAGTGGTAGCAACGCGGAGAGTCCGTTCTCCCAACACCATGTAGGTACGCGGGAAAACAGCCATGACCAGTCATCAGCTGAGTGGTGTGGAAGGACGTTTCCAGGGAAAACGGCCTTCCAACCCACTCCTCCAACCTGGAAGCAATGGCTGCCCTCACGCGCACCCCAGTCGCCCCAATAGCTCTCGCTAACCATAATTCCTCCTCCTTCCATGCGGCGATTGCCCTCCTCCTGGCAATAGCGCCCAGCACGGCCTTTGTGCTAGGGGAAACGGGATCCTCCGCTTCCCGGACCGCCGCGTAGACATCCGCCAGCTGCGGCGCCAGATGGTCGAGGGGAATGATCCCCGCAACCATCATTACCGCATGGAAGGAAACCGTCCTGTAAGCGCAACACACCCTGATCGCTACCCTTCTCTGCAGGGCCCGAACAGCCCGCCTGATCCTCTGATCTGAGGAGCACGGAGTTTATCACGCTGCTGTAGAGTCGTCGCTTCTTCTTCCTCGGACCGTGGAGGTTCGGAAGGATCCTCCCAATTGACCGAAGGATCCCCTGCACTTTTAGGATTAAGGCCTCAAAGTGGGGCCTAAACGTCAAGTTTAAATCTGGTACTATGCCCAGGTATTTAACGCTGGGCTTATCTGCAATACGAACATCCCTGAGTCTGATCGCAGAGGTGGGGAGCAATCCCCTCTGCGGAAGGCAGAGGCAGGAAAGGCCATTGCCTCCGTTTTCTGCGGCGCTAGTTTAAGGCCAAAACCCTCGATCTCATTCACAAGGACCTCAAGATCCCTTTCACACGCTAGCATCGCACTAGATAGGTCCCACCCCGCTGAAAGGAGGGTTGTGTCGTCTGCGTAGCAAACAACATGAGACCCCCCCGGCAGCGGGACTCGGAGAGACCCGATCATAGGCGATGTTCTAAAGTGTGGGGCCCAGGACAGAGCCCTGTGGGACCTTACACGTCGCTCTTAAATTACATACGTTGCCCTGTCCTCCGACGAAGGATAGGAGATGATCGCGAAAATAACCTTTGATGATATTTACAAGGTAGGTGGGGAAGCCACTACCCTCCATTGCTTCTATAACAGATCTCCAGGGGAGCGAGTTGAACGCATTAGCGATGTCTAAGGATATTAGTATACCCAACCGTCCATCACTCACGCTCTCTCGTATATAATCACTAACCTCGCAGATGGCCCCAAGGGTGGAATAGCCAACCTAAAAGCCATGTTGACGGGGCGAAAGAACACTTCTTAGTTCTGAAAACTCGCTCACCCTGGAGACGATCACTGTTTTAAATAACTTCCCTACCTCGTCCAGCAGGTATATCGGCCTGAACGAACTAGGAGTATTGTCGTGTTTAAATCTTTTCCTAATGAGGACCAACTTAGACCTTTTCTACTCCTGTTGAAATACACCACTCCTCAGTAGGCCAGAAAAACAGTCCACCAGTCCTTTGCTACAGAAATCGGCGGCCCTCTTAACAACTAACCCTGGAACCCCGTCGGGGCCCGGCGCTCCCCTAAGACCAATCCTCGCAGCAGCCCTGCGCACCTCCTCCGTTGTTACTACAATGCCAGCAAGGTCATCAACACCGACGTTTGGGGATACTGGTCGTCCGTCCTCTGGAAACAAAGTTGTCACGATCCTCATCAGGAGAGAGGGATCCAGTGCCTCAGTAAGTGGGGGAGGGGGACACCGCGAGCTCTAAGCTTGTTCATGACAAGCTTATATGGTCTCCCCCAGGGATCTTCCCCGATGGTAGTGAGGAAGTCCCTCAAGGCCGAAGCCTTGGCCCTTCTGATTCCACGGACCAGACTTCTCCTAGTCTCCCTCCTTTCTTCCAAAGATGCTATGATCCTGGCTGGATCGCCGCCGCGCCTGGCCCTCAGGTAGCGCCTCCTCGCCGGCGTAGCTGCTCTTTTTAGCGCCGTAATCGCCGGCGACCACCACAACACCGAACGTCTCCAGTTCGCAGAAGATCTTACCCGAGGCATGGAAATGCCACACGCACTCACAAGTGTGTTGTTCAACCAGTTCACTGAGTCCCCCACACTGGCACCATTGTTCCGTGTCCAGTCCTCGGATACGAGGGCTGCGGCGAGCCGATCCTCGTCCACAGCCCTCGAATCCCACTTAGGGAAGATTCTATCCCTGGAGCGAAGGATTCGGAAGCCTGCAGCCTCGTGCCTATACTTAAATATAATATATAAATGGTCCGAAAGGGACTCAGCTTCTTCCACCTTCCAATCCGATAAGCGGACGCTAACCGCCTCGCACGCAACACTCTCCCATTCTCACATTCTCTCTCACCCTCCGCGCTTTTTTTTGCGCGCATCACGCGTCCTGCGAAGGACCGTAATGCAGCCCACCCCACCGGCTTACCCAGGGATGCCTTGATCACGCCAGAGAAGGAGACATGCACTCCCCCCAAGTCCCGAACAAGATCGTCTCTCTCATCCATCCACGCAGGGCAGTCGACCAGGGTGTGGTCCACATCATCCGCGTTCGCTCCACAGTGAAAACACTGCGGAGATGCTATCTTCCCTATTCTATAAAGGTACGCAGGGAAGCAGCTATGTCCGGTCATCAGCTGAGTGGTGTGAAAGGTCGTACCTATAGAGTACGGCCTCTCAACCAACTCATTCAACCTGCCAGCAATAGCCGCCCTAACCCGCGTTCCCGTTTCTCCTGTTACCCAAGTTAAACTTAACTCCTCTTCCTTCCATGCAGCAATCGCCAACTTCCTGGCAACAGAAAGGCAGGGAAGACCATTGCCTCCGTCTTGTGCAGCGCCACCTCGAGGCCAATCTCCTCAATCGCACTCACAATCACCTCGAGATCCCGCTCCGCGTTCGCGATCGCCTCTGGCAGGTCGCGCCTCATTGACAGGAGGGCCGTGTCGTCTGCATAACAGACGACCCGGGACCCCCCAGCATCGAAGAACGGAGGACACTGTCATAGGCGATATTCCACAGGGTTGGTCCTAGCACCGAACCCTGCGGGACCCCGCACGAAACCAGTCTTTCTTTCAATCGTCCCCTTCTCCCGATAAACAGTAACGACCGGTCTGATAGATAACTTCTTACCATGTTCGCAATGTATGAGGGAAGACTTTTCCCGTTCTAGGCCCTGAAGATGGTCTCCCATGGTAGCGAGTTAAAGGCATTCTTAATGTATAGCGAGGTCAGGATCAAGACGCCCTCACTGTCCACGCACTCCTGCACTATATTTTTCACAATCATGATGGCACCTACCGTTGAGCGTCCAACGCGAAAGCAATGTTGCGCCTGTAAAAGCAGACCCCTTGTCTTCAGGCACACACTTATTCTTGAGACAATTATTCTTTCGAATAATTTACCAGTCTCATTTAGCAGGCAGATCGGTCTGTAGGAGCCAGGCAGGTCGGGTTGGGCGTCCTGCTTATTCTTTATCAAGACCAGCCTAGCCCTCCTCCAGGCTGCTGGAAAGCTGCTGGTTTTAAAACACTCTTTGAAGAGCTTCGCAAGACCGACCCCGCAGTGCACCGCCGCTGCCTTTATCACCATGCCCGGGAGTCCATTCGGTCCCGGAGCCTTAACACCGGCTATCCTTTTCGACGCAGCCAGCACCTCATCCAGTGTGACCGTCGCACCATCCACCTGCACCCAGCGCACGTCCCGAGCACTGTCCCGCCCCACTTGGGGGAAGAGGCCCCCCAACACCTGGTCCAGCACGTCCGGTTCGAGCACCTCCGTCAGGGGAGCAGAGTATGGCCTTAGCTTTCCCATGACCAGGCGATATGGTCTGCCCTACGGTTCTGCCTCCAGCGTCCCTACAAAGTCCCTCCAGGCCATGGCTTTGGCTTTCTTAATGGCCCTCTTTAACAGTCTCTTGGTCTCTCTACGGGCCTCTAGAAACAGCTCTATTTTTCTTTTGTCCCCGCCTCGTCTGGCTTTCAGGAAGCGCCTCTTAGAAGCAGTCGCTGTTGCTCTAAGAGCAGACAGTTCCTGCGACCACCAACACGCATTCCTCCTCTTGTCTCTCGTGTTCCTCGCTCTCGGCAGTGCCATATCACACGCGCCCACTAGCACTTCGCGAAGCCACTTCACGTACACTCGCGCACTGCACACACCACTAGGACTAGTCCAGTCGCCCGATATGAGGGCAGCGGCGAGCATGTCCTTGTCCGCAGCCCTCGCATTCCACCGGGGGAAAGTCTTGACAGGTAGGCTCAAGCTTCGGGCCTCAGCAGTCTCGTGGCAATACTTAAACGTAATATACGTATGGTCCGAAAGGGACTCTGCCTCATCTACCCTCCATTCCGATAAGCGGATACTATCAGCCGACGAGCCCCTAGTAAGGTCGATAACGCTCGACCCTTGCGGCCGAACGCACGTGGGGTGACCAATCCGGTTGAAGAGGTGCAAGTTTAACTGATTGGCCCAGGTAGAAAGCAACTCTCCCCTTAGGTTGCCTCTACCCCTCGGGTCCCATCTAACGGCCCGGGCGTTGAAGTCGCCAGCCACCAGCACTGGAGAGGTAGGGAATCTTCCCAAGAGCTCTTCGTGCTCGTCTAGGAGTCTACGGAATTAACTAATTACCTCGCTGGAGGGAAAGTAGACGGCGATCACCAGCGAGTCCCCCCACTTAACGGCCACGAAGAAGCTAAACTTGAGCACCAGACTACAGTGTCTTCCGCTTTGTCCTACAAGTACCGCAGATAGCGGGGTCCCCCCCAGGGACGAGAACAATTTTTCATCCCTGGGAGGCACCCACCACAGCTCTGCGATAACCTCGATCCCCGCCCCACACTCGCGCATGTGCTGTATCAGCAGGTCCTGTGCACCACGCGCATTCTTCAGGTTCACCTGTACGCACAGTTCACTGGGGGACATTGTTATTGTTCACTCCACCGAGCCCCGCTCCTGTTGCAGGATCCGCACTCCTGTTCATTTCGCAGCCCTTGCTTTGCGAAACTGTTCCACTCGCGACACTTGTGGGAGTGGACGATCCACGTCAACCCCTACATCCTCCGCCCTGCTTGCCCCAACAACCGAAACACCAGGCACCCGGGCCTCACTAACACTCGCGGTCGCGTGCGTTTCATTAGTCGTTTTCCGCGGAGAGAATGCCGGGCATTCCCAGGTCCCCGCACGATGGTTCCGGTTCCTATGCCCGGCGTCCCTGCATACCGGGCACTCCACCTTATTCCTGCAGGCCTTCGCGATATTGTCCGGTTGACCACATTGATGGCAAAGGCTTGTTTGTGAGGTTGGGCTTGGGCAGTTTGCAGCGACGTGCCCTCTGGCAAGGCACCGGTTGCAGCGCAGTGGTCTTTGCCGGAGTTCGACCACTCTTGCCCGATATAGCCAGAAGTCAACCCTTTCTTTGGCGATGACAGCCTGTGCCATCTCCACCGGGGCAGAGACTACCGCCTCCCAGAGACGCCCCCTGCCCGCTCTGATCTCACCGACCCAGATCTTGTTCGGGTCGATTTTTCTTTTTATTGTGAGGAGAGCATTCCTCACAATGGTCACATTCAGACTTGGGTCGATGCTCACTAGCCTGAAGGACCCCATTCTCTGTAGCTGAGCGACATTGGCCTCCTGTACCGTCCTCTTCAGGGCTTCGGCCACACGGTCTGCCTTCGCAGCGCCCTCCTTACCCCTGACACTGAAGATGAAGGCTCCCGTGAGACACCTCCTCATTGTCATTGTGTCCACTCTAATTTCGCTGAGGCTAATGCTATCTCTGGCCTTGGCGAGAGCATCGCGGTACGATACCGTCTCGTGGCACACCAGTGAGACTGCCGCAGTCTCTCTGGTTCCACCACTGCGGCTCTTCTTCTTCTTCTTCTTTTTCTTGGAAGTGCAACTTCCTGTGGCACTTCTCTCTCCCTTGTTCGAATCTCCCACTCCTCTCGCGCGTTTCCCCGGTGTTGTGGTCTTCTCCTGTCCAACAACTGGCTCCATCTGCAGCTGCAGGCGGCGTTTCCTCTTCCTCACCACCTCGATGAACCCATCTTGTTTGGGGGCGGCAGCACTAACGGCAAGTATCCTTAGGGCGGGAGTCCTCGAAGTCCCCGGAATGGGAGCACTTCTATTTCCTCTCTCTGCGGACTTTCCGACCACGTTTGTCCCTCGATGGGGTGGCCCGCTGGTGCCGTTGAAGGCGCTCCACAGTTCTGCTTGAGTTCGCTGTAGAGCCTCGATGCTTTTGTTCACTTCCCTCAGCATGGCCATCACGCTTCCCTCGTTTTCGCAAGCCCTTGAATCTCTCAGCCTTTTCTCCAGATCTGGGGTGGTTTTTCTTCCTGTGGACAGCATCTGTCTCCCCTGACTTCGGGCAGCCACCGTCTTAACTCCTTGGCTCTGTGTTGGAGTCTCGCGCTTTTTTAGCTCCTTATTGAGCCTAGCGATCTCATTCTCCATTTTGCGGATTTTTTCGTCGCGTAGTTTTGCTTCCGTTCTCGGCTGAATGACAGCTTTAGCCCTTGAGAGCGGGGAGCCCGACTGCCTGTCCAGTCGCTCCTCCACTTCGTCGGCCACGACGAGCTCCTCTTTGATGAGACGCTTCATCTTGCCCGACACCTCTGCTTTAAGATTGGAGAACAGCACTCTATCTGTCTCCAATCCCCTTAGGTGTACCCTAAGCCTGTCCGGGAGCCTTCCTGCTTCAAGCGTTGATAGCGGCTGGGTGTTGCTTCCGCCACTCGTTCTCGCCGCATTCGGTTTGATGATGAGGCAGTCGTCCTCCTCCGACGACGGGATGATACACCTCATCCTCTTGCTCCTGCTGGTCCCAATCAGCGGGTCCGAATCCGAGAGCCGCATTTCCTCCAGAGCCCTGGCTTCTCGCTGTTATCCTTCCAACTTAGCATCTTTTCCTGGCGCATTAGTCAGTTCGCAGCTCAGGTCACCTACCTGCGAACAATTTCCCGAGGAAGTAACCAGAGTCTGGGCCGGGTTGCCTACCACAGACTCATGACAGTTGCTGGATAACGACGATGGGTGGCCTGTCCTACCACCACCAAGCACCGCCGTGGGTATCCCTCCTACACTGGTTAGACACTGAGGTTGTACTTTCCATGTTTAATTTTTTATGTACTCACAAGCCCAGTGAGAAAGGAGAGTAACGAAGAAAGAAAGATACGAAGAAAAGAATAGAAAAGAGGGGATAGTAAGAATCACAGAGAGGAATAGCCACACAGAGCATGCACACATCATTCATACCCTCCCTTTTAGTCGCCTCTTACGACAAGCAGGGAATACTGTGGGAGTATTCTACTACCTTCTACCAACGGGGGGACCCTGACGCATCGCTGACGCAACCCTTTTTTTTTTTTTGTAAGGGGGAAAAACCTTCAAAAGGCCCCTTGGGCCTGGTACCCAAGGGAATGTCGGATTGTTACCGACTAAAAAACCCACCTAGTGCAATCAATCATTTGCTGGATGGGAGAAGCGGATCAGTGATATATATCACAATAACACACACACATACTCTCCCATCCTGATGAGCCTGGTCGGTTCGCCATGCTCTCATCTTCATTCACACATCACTCATACCTTAATAAACTAAATAACTACTGCGGCGCAACGGACAATCAGAGGCGCATCTTATTTTACTTATATATATATATGTAAGCTTTGTATGCATGCGCCGGCGCATTGAGTGATTGGCTGTTTAAATGTGGCGCCATACATTGGGGGAACAAAGGCTAGCAGGAGTGACGGTTGGTGTTCCAAAAGCTGAAAGGAGTGAGAGTCTTGAAATCTGGCAAGAGCGTTTTAGAAGTTTAGTAGAAAAGTTTTGTAAATTTAAATTGAATTGAAAACGCATTAAGATTGGTATCAATTAATAGAGAAACGGGAGCATGAACTTTTAATTGTTGATTCTCTTATTTTAGGTTAGTTGATCACGTGTAAATATTGTAAAATTATTAACCTAACCTATTATGTTTAATAAAATAACTCTTATTTTAGACGAATCTAATTGTGGTTCTTACTCTCAACAAATTAAGGATAACAACACATATTATAAATCAACAATTAGTACGTTTGTGGAAAACAAAGGAGACATGGCAAAGCTACTATTTGAATTTGAACTGGTAGCTGATACAGATCAAAAATCTAACGTTGTTATAATTAAAACAATAACAGATGTAGATGGAAAAAATTTCTTGATGCCACAATGTTACCAGTCTTATAAACAACATCCAGAATTATCGAAACGAAACGAATTTAAAAGAGTTAAGAAATCACTAGAAAAACGCGGCCAAGGAAGAAATGCTTGGATAACATTAGACGATGAAATGTTAAAACTCTATAAAGATGAAAGTGGAAATATGATATACAATGAGTTTTTGTTAGAAGATGTTACAAACACACAAGAACAAAACACAAGAAACATTCCTGCAACACAGATAGATGAAAACTTAATGAAATATCTTGAAAAGTTATACAAAAAAGAACCTACACAGGAGAATAAAAAGAAAAATTTGAATGAATTATGTGAAAAATTTGTGCTGGATAAATTTGAAGGAAGAAAAATGAATCCGAACCAATGGTTACAAACGTATGAAAGTGAATGCAACAGATTAGACATAGAAGATGAGGCTGAAAAAATTGAAATTTTAAGATTATTTTTAGATAATAATATAAGGGATTGGTTCCAATCAATGTTAATTAGACATTCATTAAACTCTGAGTGGACAACATGGAAAGATAATTTTTTACAAACATTCACAGATAGAGGCTGGTCATCTGTCAGTTATGCTTTAAATTACAAGTATCTCGCTGGTTCAATCCTAGAGTATGCAGTAAAAAAAGAACACTTACTACTGGAAATAAACAAAAATATGGATAATAGAACGTTAGTGGATTTGATGGCTGACGGACAACCAACATTTGTAAGAGACAAAATTGACAGAAAAAAGACTAATAATTCAGCTAGTTTATTTAGTGAACTAAGGAAATATGAAAACATTAGTGGGAAAAACTTAAAAAAAATAAATGAAAATAGACCAAAAATAATAAAATCTGAAACGAAATTGACGTTGAAACAGCCTTGTAAAATTTGCGAAAGAACAGGTAAGAAAAACAGATATCAATCTGAAAATATGTGTTGGTTTAAAAAAGAAAGGACTGAAGATAAAATAAACAATTCCATATTACAAATCGATACTTTCGAAGATCCAAAAAACTAAATTTTCCTCCGCTGATTGAAGTTAGGGTGTTATTAAATAACACAATTGAATGCACAGGTATTTATGACCCTGGTTCAAACATAACACTGATAAATTCCAAATTAGTAAAAATAAGAAATTTGACAAAAGACAACTTTAGCAGCACAATAAAAACAATTAGCGGTAGGGAAAAAACTGATTGCTTAATAACATTAAACGCAAATATACTAAACAAAGAAGATAAAATTAATGCATTTGTTTATAATAATGAAAATTTCAATCACGATATGATACTAGGACTAGACACTATAGATAGATTTAGATTGACCCATGATGGGAATTTAAATATCCAATTACAAAAAGAAATTAAACAAAAAGCAGAAAAAAAAGAAAAAGTGTCAGAAGATATACTGATATCAAAAAAGATAAAAATTAAAAACAATAATGAAATTGAGATGCAGGAGAAAGAAAAAATAGAATTAGAAAATGCATTCACCAAATTTCAAGTAAATTTTAATGAAGGTATTAATATAGAAGAATTTAATATAGATATTGATCATTTAGATACTGATCAAAGATGTACAATTGTAAAGCTATTAAAGAATTATAAAAGCATATTTGCAAAAGACAAATATGACATTGGTAACGTCAAAATTTACGAAGCATTCATAGACCTTCAAACAAACAAGTATTGTTCAAAGAGACCATACAAATGTTCATTAGAGGACAGAGCGGAAATTGAAGGCCAAATAACTCAATTATTAAAACGTCAACTTATTGAAGAATATTACGGCCCTTTTGCAGCGCCAGTCACACTAGCTTATAAAAGAGAGGAAGGAAGAAAAAGTAGACTGTGCGTTGATTTCAGGGATCTAAATAAACTAATAGTGCCTCAATTTCAACCGTTTCCCCTAATTGAGGATCTAATGATACAGACTGTAGATTGTAAATTCTTTACAACACTAGATATAAATTCAGCTTCCTGGTCCATACCATTGAGAGTTCGAGATAGAGAAAAAACTGGGTTTGTGACACAAGAAGGTCATTACCAATGGACGGTTTTACCGTTTGGATTAAAAACATCTCCAGCAATTTTCCAGAGAATCTTGGTAAATGTAATTAGAAAACACAATCTATCAAATTTTGTCGTGAATTACATAGACGATATACTGATTTTCTCAAAGACGTTCGAAGAACATATTAATCATTTGAAACAATTATTGAACGCTATTGTAGAAGAAGGATTCAGACTAAAACTTACAAAATGCAGATTTGCAGCAAACTCAGTGAAATATTTAGGTCACTTTATTACAGAAAATACTGTAACCCCTTTAAAAGATAATTTAAAATCCATAATAGATTTTCCGGTACCAAAAAACAGGAAAAACATCAGACAATTTCTAGGTAAAGTCAATTTTTACAAAAAATACATCCCTAACGTCTCAGTATTACTCGAACCGTTACATAATCTACTCAGAAAAAATATAAGTTTTAGTTGGTCAAATGATTGTGATGCTGCTTTCAATAAAGTCAAAGAGTATTTATGCTCAAAGCCAATCCTAGCTATTTATAATCAAAAAGCTCCAACGTTTATATACACAGACGCGAGTATCAATGGTATAGGAGCCATATTAAAACAGACACAAAAAGATGGCACACGGAAGCCAATAGCCTATTTTTCAAAAAAATTGAGTGAGTCACAGGAACAAAAGAAAGCAATCTTTCTAGAATGCTTAGCTATAAAAGAAAGTTTAAAATTTTGGCAACATTGACTGATTGGAAACACGTTTACGATTTACACAGACCATAAACCGTTGGAAGATCTAAATATAAAAAATAGAACAGATGATGAATTAGGAGAAATGTCACACTATATATCGCAATATAATTGCAAAATCATATATAATCC
Organism: Polistes dorsalis; assembly: GCA_010416905.1. Lineage (NCBI taxonomy): Eukaryota > Metazoa > Arthropoda > Insecta > Hymenoptera > Vespidae > Polistes > Polistes dorsalis. The sequence goes on from QUOG01000168.1 coordinate 19,717, forward strand.
TGGAAAAGAAAACACCGAAGCTGACTTCCTTAGCAGAAACCCTGTCTATGAACACGATGAAAATGACGAAGATAAGTTAAAAACAGTTAATATCATAAACCTGAATGATATAGTAATTGATCAACAAAAGAACACAAGTTTAAAAGATAAGAAATACCTTATCATGGAAAATAATATCTATTATAAACAAGATAGAAAGAAAAGAAATAAAATAGTCCTAAGCGAAGAATATAGTAAAATCATAATAAAAAAAATCCATGAAGAATTTTGCCATATTGGAATGAACCAATTAGAAGCAAAAATGAGACCATTTTATACAGCACCAAATTTGTCGACTAATATAAAATTGATTTGCAAAAGCTGCGAAATTTGCATAAAAAATAAAACGAGACTAAATAAGAGATTTGGATTGATGTCACACTTGGGTCCAGCAGAAAAACCGTTTCAAATAATATCAGTGGATACAATTGGTGGCTTCGGTGGACAGAGATCAACGAAAAGATACTTACATTTACTGGTGGACTATTTCACCAGATTTGCTTATATCGTATGCTCTAAAGATCAAGCAGCCAAAGACTTCATAAAATTAATCAAGAAGACTCCTAAGGAAAGTAAGATTAAAATATTACTAGCAGATCAATATCCAGCGATAAACTCAAAAGAATTCAAAAACTACCTCATGGAAAGAAATATTGATCTAATTCACACAGCAGTAGATGCACCCTTTTCAAATGGATTGAATGAGAGATTGAACCAAACTTTGATAAATAAAATAAGATGTATGCTTAATAGTGGTGATAAAAAGAAGGCTTGGTCGAAGATCGCGGAAGAATGCGTGAAAGCATACAATAATACAGTCCACACTGTAACAGGATTTTCACCTACTTATTTGATGAGCGGTGAGTCTACGGATTTACTTCCTCCTGAATTAAAAGACACAAACAAAAATTCTAATAATTTAGAACACGATCGCTATATAGCACTGCTCCGATCAAAAAGATCACACATATATAATAAAACCCTATTTGATAAAAATAGAATAGATCATAATTTTAAAGAAAATGATATGGTTTATATAACCAACGGAAACAAATTAAACAGGAAAAAAATGGACGAGATAAGAATTGGTCCCTTTAAAATACAAAGAAAAATCTCAGATTCAATATTTGAAATAAATTCCGGACGTAAAAGGAAAGCATTAGGCCTATACCATGTTACAAAGCTCATACCCGAGGCTGAATGCCTTTAGATAATTCAAGCTTAATTTGTCTTTGCAAGAAAATTAAACGGCTCGGAGGGGGAAGATGTAAGCTTTGTATGCATGCGCCGGCGCATTGAGTGATTGGCTGTTTAAATGTGGCGCCATACATTGGGGGAACAAAGGCTAGCAGGAGTGACGGTTGCTGTTCCAAAAGCTGAGAGGAGTGAGAGTCTTGAAATCTGGCAAGAGCGTTTTAGAAGTTTAGTAGAAAAGTTTTGTAAATTTAAATTGAATTGAAAACGCATTAGGATTGGCATCAATTAATAGAGAAACGGGAGCATGAACTTTTAATTGTTGATTTTCTTATTTTAGGTTAGTTGATCACGTGTAAATATTTTAAAATTATTAACCTAACCTATTAGGTTTAATAAAATAACTCTTATTTTAGACGAATCTAATTGTGGTTCTTACTCTCAACAAATTAAGGATAACAACACATATTATATATATATATATATATACCGACCATCCATCCCAAGATGCACTGGTCGGGTTCACACAACGCTGACGCAACCCTGACGCAACCCTGACAGCGTTATCCATATCTTTACCTGATCATGTTCTTTTTCTAATGATCCATTTACGTTTATAAAAGTCTTTGTTTCTTGTACCTCTCTATAAAAATTTATTTAGGTGAGCCCCTTTCATATAGCATATCTTTTTCCCTCTTCTGTAACAATTTCGTATAGCATATCTTTCTCCCTCTTCTGTAACAATTGAGGTTATAACTATCACCGTAGTTTTTTTATC
>QUOG01000169.1:0-21633 GCA_010416905.1 Polistes dorsalis
AAAAAAAAAAAAAAAAAAAATAAAAGTATTTCTCGTAGAGATTTGTTTTATTATTTCTCTGACATATAATAAGATTTTTACGATATCATAAAACTTTCGTATAATTTGAAAAATTACTCGACGAAGTACAAAGGGATTATTATATATTACAAGAAAAAACAAAACAAACAAACAAAAACTCCCCCAAGAAAATATTATAAACATTTATAATATCATACGGTAAAATTAAATAATCCTCGAAGTATAAAAAGTATTAAAAAGAAGAAGAAGAAGATGTAGAAGAAGAAAAAGAATAGAAAATTGAAATAAAATTGTAGAGATGAGAAAAAAGAAAAATCCTTACGTAATTCACAAAAAGAAAAGAAAAGAAAAGAAACGAAACGAAACGAAGCGAAACGAAACGAAATAGGGGTAAAAGAAACCACGTCGATATTCACGAAAAACACGGCCAATGGAGTAAAAGAACACGCATGTTCTTCAGAAAAAAAAAGAAAAATAGACAGATAGATAGATAGATAGATAGATAGATAGATAGATAAAAAGAATAAAAAGAACAAGAGAAGGGATGAATTGTGGAAGCGATAGATGTTAAGCAAGCTTGGAGGGTTGATCGTAAGGGGTGAATAGGATAGAAGTAGTAAAAGAAGAAGAAGAAGAAGAAGAAGAAGAAAAAGAAAAAGAAAAAGAAAAAGAAAAAGAAAAGGAAAAGGAAAGGAGGGTTAGAGTAAGGTTGGAAAAGAAAAAAAGAAAAAAAGAAAGAAATAGATAGATAGAAAGAGAAAAGGGGGATTCGTATCTGACATCTAAGGGGTGTATGGTGAATGGTCGAGTCGAAGGAGAACTCGGAAGAGTGGCAACCGCGCCGGTCCAGGGATGATCCTGGCTGTGTCTATTTATACGAACCAGGGAACGAATGCAGCTACCTGTTGGCCGTGTGCTCGATGTGTGCAGCATCACGGTGGGGTGGACGTAACCTATATACACTGTAAATACTATAGACAAGCGATTCAAGCAGCTTTCCTATATCATCTATCTATCTTACTCTCTCTTACTCTCTCTAACTTTCTCTCTCTCTCTTTCTTTTTGTCTCTACCCATTTTCTGCTTCCATGTACCGTGGTATCTTTTTTATATATAATATACCATATATAATAAAAGAATAAAAAAAAATATATATATATGTGTATATGTGTGGTATCTTTTTGTATATAACATATTATATAGAAGAATAAAATATATATATGTATGTATTTATATGTTATATGTAGGTATATAAAATATATGTATACAGAAAAGGAAAGAAATATTTACATATGCGTATACGTGTGTATATATGATTTATATATATATATATAAAAAAAGAAAAAATATATTATATATATTTATACGTGTGTATTTTTTTTTTAAATGTATACTCTAATATAAGTATATATAATTTACTTTCTTTTTTTTTTTAAAAAAATAAATATATATATTGTATATTACATTTTATACGTGGTACGTGTATACATATTAATATAAGTGTATTTACTTATACAGGTATAGAAGTTTGTATGTATTTATATACGTATGTATCAAAGGTATATAAATACGTATGCTCAATGCTGAACCGCCAGTAGTTAAACTGTTGCATGAAAGTGGGTCAGCCATTGCTACAAACTAGGTCAGTGCAACACAGCTTGTGGCCCCCATAGCTTAAAGTATCAATTCACAAACACATCTGTACTAACTTATTTTTCTCTACATTATTTCCTCTTTTTCTCTCTTCTTTCATCCCCCTGATGTTTATCGAATGTCTCTTTTATGGGATTTTCATATTCTTTTATCAATCTATTCGCAATATATTTTGATGTTCGTACATAAGTACATAAGTGTGTCTTTCTAATTCTTTCTATTTTTCGTATAATTATCAATGAAACACACGTGGATCCAATTTTTAAGATAGTTGGAAGTTAAAAGAAGAAGGGGGGGGGGGAAGAAAAAAAAAGTAGAAAAGAAAAGAAAATAACAACAGGAAGAAAAAAGACAAAATTATTTTAACTCTCTTGATTTTCTTATTTGTGATCCTGTCACTTGATAGTAGACTGAAATAACATTGAAGTCTCTATCTATCTATCCCTCTTCTTCTTTCACACACTTGATGAGCCTATTCAAAGAACACCACCCCTCACCTTGGACCACTTTGGTTACATATATATATATATATATATATATATGTATATGTATGTATATATACACGTCAATGTCGTGCGAAAAACGCACCTCGTGGTCAACCTACTACTCGAACCTCGAACCCTTCGAGCCTCGAACCCTTCGAGCCTCGAACCCTTCGATCTTCTCACTCTTTCTATCTCATTTTATCTCTTTACCTTTCTTCTTTTTTATCTCTATCTTTCTCACTTGTCTGTGCGTGCCGAAGTTTAATGAAATGGATCGATCGGAAAAGGTCGACCGAAAGTTGCTAGAATGAGGGGGTAGCTGGGAAGGGGCTAACAAAAAAAAAACAAAAACTAGAGGGTGACCCGAGGTTGGTTTTCGTTTACATTCAACGTTACAATATCCAACTTCGTTCTAACGTTTATTCTATTATCGTGTCATTTTTAAGTTAAATGAAAATGTAAATGAATAAATAAATACGTAAATATATATCAAACTCAAACACGCACAATTATACGTTCATTTTTTTTTTCGTTCTTCTTCTTTTGCGTTATATATCTATTTTGTAAATAATAAATTATAAATGTTAATTAATTAAATCTCATCGTTAAATTGAAATTACAGCAGAACGGATTATTTCAGTATTTTCTATCTTTCTTTCTTTGTTTTTTTTCTTTTTTTTTTTTTTTTATTTTTCTCTTTGTTTTAGCATAAAAATGTAATTTCTATTCGAGACGATATCTTTTTTATATCATTAAATGTCACATAGTGTTAATATATTTTTAAGAAAATGTTTTCACGCACAGGAGATTCATTAAACTAATAAAATTTAATTAATCTATCTATTTTTTTGTTTCCTCGTACCTTTTTCTTCCTGTGTGTTAATGTTTCTATCTCTCTCTCTCTCTTCATTTTCGTTTTCCTTTTTCTCTGCAAAGAAAGTTTACCCACGATTCGATTCCAATGTAATCATGGCAAAATCTTATCGAGCTTACAACTATGTACTTCAAAGATGCAACTTTTCTAAAGAGTACCATCTAAGAGAAAGTAACTACTTCGTGAATCTTCAGAACTTCGATAAGATAGTCTTCTGTACTACTCATTCAATAGCTTTCCAATAAATAAAAGAGAATAACCGATATTATTTTCGATATATTCAGAGAAATACCTTTATAACAATAAATTACTATTTTCAATTGTTACATCTATTTTCATACGCGTAAATTCATGAACAATATAAATATTAGATAAAAACACAATGAATAAATTTATACTTATTATAATAATATCACCAAAAAATAATAATAATAATAATAATAATAATAATAATAATAATAAGAAATGCTAATAGAATTTTTAAAAAATAAAATTAAATACGCAATTTACATATTCTTCCTACGATATTACAACATTGTTTTTTATTATATATTACATACTCTCTCTTATATAATAAAAAGATATATAATAAAAAGAAAAATATATAATATAAAATAATCAAAATATTGATTAATTTATATAACATATATATAGATATATAATAATAAAAATAAATATAAAAAATAAAAGAAATTATTTTTTACGATAACGCAGTATCAATAGTGACAATAACAATGATAATATATATATATATATGTAAAATGTAAGTAAAATTGCAAGATTAAGTTATATTCATTATTTTGATGTTTTCTACGATATCAAGGTAGTTCGATATTACACACATACTCGCACACTGATACTATTTCTCTTCTCCAGATACCAAATACTAGACACTCATGCGATTGAATGTGAAGCGAAACTATCGTCCCGATATTGTATTTACGTCGAAACACAGAGAATAGGCATATAGAGTGGTTCGCGTGCTCGAAGTGGTTGACGTAGCTAACGGAGGGGAAAGAGGGTGTAATAGAGAAAAAGAGAAAGAAAGATAGAATGAAAAAGGGAAAGGGAAAGAGGGTGTGAGGGATCGACAGGTTGAAGGGACTTCGGTAGAGCCTATACAATGCTTCTATTGTGAAGTAACTCCATTAGACCGAACGATTCTCCAACGTCGTCGAGTGAAACGAGAGAAATTGCGGAAAGGCGTATAGTAGTCGTTACATGTGTCCTGTATTCTCAATGCACACATCTATATATATATTATATTAAAAAAGGATTTATCTGTATATGTATATTAACTTGTATAATAATTTATCGAGAATTATACAAATATTCTTTTAACGTATTTGTTTAATTGTATTTACCCAAGTCCCAGAAATATTTATATTATTTACTATCAATTTAAGATATTTATATAATATGTATATTATATTAGAAAAAAAAAGATCGATTTAAATATTTATTAAAATTATTTTATAATCATTTATCTCGACAATTAAACAAATATTCTTATAACGTTTTTGTGTAATAATACAATGTAACAATTACAATGTTTTCTTGTAATACAATATTTCCAAATTTTTATACAAGGAAATAAATATCAGGATTGTTTAACTTTTGAATTGATATATATATTATTTTATTGTAGAAAAGTTTATTGTAAAATAAGTAAAATAGTATTTAATTGATTAAACAAATGGTCTAACGAAATATGTCCAAACGTATCCAACCCACCTTCACATATTAAATTCATAACTTTTAACCTCTCTCTCTCTCTCTCTCTCTCTCTTTTCGTACGTCAGATTCAAAACTTTTCATTCCCTGTTCGTGTTGATTCTTATTAACAAATTAATTTAAAAAAATACCATCCAAAATATGTGACCTAATTAAATTAAACCAAATAAACGTATTCAATGAGATTCATTAAATTAAATTCACTTTACGTGGAAATATACTTGATTCTAATAAAAAAAAAATTCAGAGAAGAATGCAAGAAAATTCTTTTCCTTTCCTAAACATCTGAAAAAAAAAAAAAAAAAAAAAAAGAAAAGATTGTGTTAACAGAAGAAGCTCTACAAAACTCTCGTCCTTTTTTACTCTCCCTTTATATAGATTCCAGTCATTTCTATACGACACACCTACTTCTCACACCTACTCAATAATACCAAAGAGATAAAGATATTTTGTTGTCAGCGTCTCTTTACCAGCACAGCACAACACGATTTTTATTTTCTTTTATTTTTCCGGACGGGTCACACATCCATTTTACTAACTGCGCCCACGTTGCTTGATTTTTAATAATCCAACGTGAGGGGATCGGAGAATATACCAACTAAACCGTTGACTGATATAATAAATTGCATCCCCCGAAAAAATTCCCACGAACGATAAATCCCAGCGATGTTAATTAAATTATATTCGTGAGGAAAAACGTTACGACACGCGGACTTCATTTAATTTTAACATGAAAAAAAAGAAAGTTACCCGAATATAAAAGAAAAAGAAGAAGAAGAAGAAGAAAAAAAAGAAAAAGAAGAGAAAAATAAAACAAAATAAGATCAAAATTGTCCAGACGTATTGTTTTAATCGTCCTCTCTGGTGTCCCGAAGACATTTGAAAAAAGAAAAAGAAAAAGAAAAAAAACAAGAAGATTAGAAGGAAGAAAAAAGTTATACGCAGTTGGTTGAATGAGTACTTTATATTTTTCCTCGGGGATGAAAAGAAATAAGTCCATCTGCAGTGAGCGTGCTTCTGCATCAACAAAGTTTCGCCTAACCGTGCAGCATCCGTGCCACGAAGTAGTTCAACAGAACATTTCCGCGATTAAACGCTTCTGGTTCACCCGACTACCCCCTTACCATCCACAACCCCTACCCCCCTCCTTCAATCGCTTCCTCAACTCCTTCCTCAACCCCCTTCCACAACCCCCTTCCTCATCTTCCCCTCTTCTTTTAGTACTTGACCTCTCAAGAAATTCCAAGAATTTCTTGTAGGACGTCTTCTACATCGTGACTCCTACATCTTGACTTGGTGGAAAATTTAAAACGCTACTTTTTCTCTATAAAACGAATCCTTCATCGATGAATTTTAATATTAAAATAAACCGGAAATTCTCTAATGTATCCTGAAATATTATTATTATCTTGATTTTCCTATACTCCTATGATTTATATATTCCCATATATCTAAAAATAATATTATATTATTATATGTGAATGGGAGTAGGTGATATTTGAATAGATATGCACTTGCACACGTGTGTGTGTAAGTGTGTGTAAGTGTGTGAGTATTGAATCAGAAACGTTCAAGAAATTTTGCAATAAAGCGAGATTATAACTGGTAATATGTTCGATATGGATTGGGAATAAAATTGTCTGCCTATTCGGTAATATTACGATATTAATGGCACTTGACGATCTTACAAATATCGTTTCGTTATTATTATTATTATTATCGCGAGATATTCGTATTCTTATGAGAATAAAATCGTATAAAAAAAATAAAATTATACGTAAAATATAAAAATCAAAATTTTTATAAGATCGCGTAAAACATGATCACGTTTGAAATAAATAATATTAATTTATTATTTTTTTTTCCTTTTTTTTAAGAAAAAAAATATATAATAATTAAATTTGATTAAAATAAAATATAATCAAAGTTTATAAGTAAAATCGTGTATGACAATATCGTTTGATATAATTAACGATGATAATTTAATATTAAATTAAAAAGAAAAATAAATAAAACACACACACACACACAGACACACACGCAACGTGAAATATAATTAAAATTTATATCACGTGTAACAATACGATTGTTCTATGTAATTTACGTTAATTTATTTATACCTACAGATTTAATAAGATGCAAAATTAACTATGAAATTCGGGTTGACGAGTGTGTACTTACTTTATAATGAATTATAATTATTTGAAATAAAGAAATAATTATGCGAGAAAGTTTATTAATAATTCAATTAATTTCTACGAGTGTACTTGACTACTAGACACGTTTGCTTTGTACCTCATTCTCGTATATATTCCCGAGGGATCATTTTACATACCATTTTCTCATCATGTGCTTGGCTAACTGATGTTCAAGAACGATGCGACACACTCTGCGAAATGTATTTTCTGTCTCAACAGGTGGCACTGACAGAGTCACCGTTTAAGAGAACCTACCTAGGACGAAATTTTTCTCCTTTTTCTATTTCTTTTCTATTTTTTTCTTTTTTTTCTTTTTTTTTTAACTCTTCCTGTTTGAAACCATACGAAAATTTCTGATAACGCACATATTCGTTTTCTATCCAAGATAACTTACATATTTTTAATAATACGAATGGCAGAGAAAAGAAAAATATCGTTCAAGTTTCAATTGACGTTAGGTTGTCCTACTTTGAAAGAAAAATAAAAAGAACGAGATGAAAATTTAAAAAAGAAAAAAAAATATCTGAATTGTCGGTTCAATAAATAAAAAAAAAAGAAAACAATGGAGAAGTATTTTGTTTAACAAGATTTTTTCCTGGGATTAAGATTTCAACGTGAGACAATGAGATGAGAAAATATCTACGAATATAATAAATAACGACTTTGCAGTATTAAAAGATAACATTTTTCATTTCTATTCTATTAGCAAGCTAGTCAAGGTAAATTAACTTTAACGAATAAAGATAAGATAAGAAGATAAAGTAGGTAGATAATAAGTAGGTAGCTAAATAAACGACGAAAAAGAGAAGGAAAAAAAAAAGAAAAGAAAAATAATCGAAACAAAAGAAGAGGAGAAGGATGTTGAAAGGAAATAATAGGAGAGAAAAGAAGGAGTGGTGGTGGTGGTGGTGGAAGAAGATTGAAGAACTAATTGCAAAGAAGAAAATTAGGATATATAAGGATCTCAAAGTATTCTATGGAATATAAGTTAAAACTTTATTAATATATAATTCATTATATATTAATAAATATAATATAATTATATATAATTTAATTATTATATCATTTATAATTTAATTTTTTCATTATAATTATATATTAATATAATTATATAATTTATATATTTATATTTATATTTATATTATATTTATATTAATTTATATTTATATTATTTTATATATTAATAATATATAATTAATATGTAAAAATTTGATCAACCCTAATGAACTCGTCGGTGTCATAATAAGCAAAAAAAAATAAATTTCTTCGTTTCTAACCCCTCTTCGAACGTTTTTAAAAAAAGTTCTAATTTTTTTTGACGAAATTAAAGGAGAGAGAAGGAGAGAGAGAGAGAATAAGTTGGACACTTTAGACACGGTAACGTTCTTCTTCCTATTTGTTTTTTTTTCTTCTTTTTTTTTTCATATAATTTGTCGAGATCTAGAGTCTCATTAAAAACCAAGAGTTAGAGGGATATAGTAGAAAAAGGTAGGGTATATATATATATATATATATACTCGTGACTAGAGCATAATGCAAACATAGTACAGTTATCTTACACATATTCTTTCTTTCTCTTGGACACTATTATGTGTATATATTGTAATATAAGTACATTAAATAATGTTATAAGCTTCGTTACAGTTTCTAATTCCGTTTCTCTATATCGGGTGTATTCGTTGAACTAATACAATATAAATAATATTTTTATATTGCGTGTAAAAGATTTGTATTATTGTCGATGCATGATTGAAATTTCGTTGGTAAATCAATTTTGCAAATAAATCCGTGCAATTTCTTTCTCTAATGCAAGTTATAAAAATAAACGATAAAATTCGCATCAAATTTATTATTATCAATCAACTTAATCAATTAAAAATTACTCGAAATTCTTTACGATTCTAAAATATCCATATAACTCTAACGTTAGATATCCTAATCAAAATTCTAATAATCAAAATATCTTGTCTCTAATTAGTTTCTTACGTATCGTGCGAATTCATTTTTATATCAAATATATTATGTATTTCGTTGCTTTTCGAAAAGAAAAACGAAAAATAAAAGACAGAGCAAATACAGGTAAGAAATGCAAATAATACTAAATTATTAGATAGATATACTTGATAGACGTTTGATACGTTTATATATGAAGGATAAGGTTTTCTTCGATGCATTCGATATATCTCTGTATGTGTGTGTATGTGTGTGTAATGTCAATTGAATCCGTAGCATTTGATCAAGCGATATTCCCGCTTTTCATGCACGTTATCACTGAGTTTTACATTCGTAAACTGATCTCCCATATATATATATACAATCACACACACGCACACACACATACGCAAGTATATATACATATATAGAGAAACGCATAACGTGTGCATCGAATTACAAAGTTAAGAAGACAGAGACAATGACAAAGAGAGAAACTAAAAGGGAAGCTTGTGAAATGGAAAGAAAGAAAAGTAAAAAAAAAAACAAATATATGAAGATATGGAAGAGAGAGAGAGAGAGAGAAGGATTAGGAGGAGGGGGTGGAAGAGTTAAAAGGAGATATTGAAGATAGAGATGCATAAACGAGTATCCTAAACGCGAATGGATCGACGCTGGGTATTTCATGATCTTGCAAAGTGCATACCTATCTCTTGCAAGTATATTGAAGCTTTGCAAGCTTTCATCGACGTTGTTTATGACGTCATGATATATGTACATGCATATAAATATTCGACATTTTTAAAATAGTTCCACGTTTATGGTGAAAATTACTCCGAGAGAGAGATTTATATGCGAGAATGTGTCGAGTTTCGCTCGACACGACTATTATTTTGTTGCTGTTGTTATTTTGTTGTTGTTGTTTTTTTTGTTGTTGTTTTAAATAAACGCTTTCGAGAATTTATTTTTAATACTCGTACGTATTTTTATTTCATACGAATCAAAAGTGATACTCTTCGAACGATTATACCCGTGGATAAGATTACTCTTTCGATTAAGTTTTAATTTAATTGAAAATTATATTAAATAGATGGATATATACGTGAAATGATATTTGAATATTATTTTCAAAAATAAAATCGATCAAACGTAATATATCCTGATCGAAATTTCGACACGTGTAATCCTTCGAAAAATAAATAGATTTATTTGCGAATAAAAAATAAAGAAATAAATTTCGATAGTACAGAAAAGATTTTTTTCAACCAACCCGCGTATTTATATTTTACATAAATTAAACACCATATATAAATGAATAAAAATCATTAACAAGGATACGTGATAATATTACAATTGATCTTTTTTAAATGACAGTATAATTAAATGTCTGAGATGTGCATGTAAAATAAATATATATATATATATATTGGTTTTTTACAAGGTCAAATTTTACGAGACGACGAGTAGGACGATGATGGCGCGTGCTTATGGCTTATAGCACACGGTCGATCGTTGACTGTAACCCTGTGATACACTTCAAAATCTCTATGAACACTGTAATCGTACGTGTATATAGGCAATAGCATAACGGATATATATAGAGAGAGAGAGAGAATATGTATACGTTTATGTGTGTGTTGTATGTGGGAGGATATAGATGAGTAGATGTATACATAGATGTTTAGTACGTGTATATAGAAGACTACGTTCCCTTTACGGACAGTGAACAGAAACCAAGAGAGAGAAATGAGATACAGTCAACCATTACGGTTCCACGAATACCCGATTGCATACTAAAATTTGCCGTTTGCTTGCTGTAATTGTTCATACTATAGATCTGACTAGAAGCTTATTTTATCTTCTATCATTTACGTATAGTTTTTTTTTTTTTATTTTCATTTTAACTTTTTCTTTCATTCATTAATTCAATCTCGAGATCGGATACATTTATGTGATTATTATTATTATTATTATTATTATTATTATTACTATTATTATTATTATTATTATTATTATTATTACTATTATTATTATTATTATTATTATTATTATTATTATTATTATTATTATATTTGTGTTATATATTTATTAAAATATAAAATAACGTTTATACACAAAGTGTATAATTTTGTAATAATATAATTTGTAATTTTAAATATTCATTACTTTTTAATAGTTTTACAAGTTAATTTTGTTAAGAGTTTTTTAACAAACTGTCGAGAACAAAAATTATCCTAGAAATTCTTGAAACGTTTTTTTTAAATGACCTACAAACTTTTGGTCCACAAAGTAAGAAAAAAAAGAATGTTAAGAAAATTCATTTTGTTTTAAGTTTCCTTTTTTCTTCAGATTTATGATATATTATATGGGATCCTATACATAATACTTATATATATATGTCCTGTATAAAATATTTTATTTTAAATATTATAAATAGAAAATTTTTCATTGAAAAATGAACGTCTACTCGTGGACAGGAATATTGAAATATCCCATGAAAACTTGAATTTTTGTTGATCGATGGATACACGTACCCAAAAGAAAAAAAGAGAAAGAGAGAGAGAGAGAGAGAGAGAGAGAGAATGAGAATGTGATTTTTTATAACTTATTCCCCTTGACTTTTTAATCTTTCAAAAAGCTTTCCAAAAATATATCGTCACGATGACTGTTCATTTGAAAGAGACCATTTCCTATATCAAGAACTTTAATAACAAATCAAATTATTCTTAACCATTGTGTTATTTACGTCCGATTGTTGATCGTTATTATTATTATTATTATTATATATATTTTTGTTTATACGAATACGATCGAAAGATAAATAAAAAAGCAACTAACGAATGAACAAATATTAATTTCATCGATATGAACGAGTATAAATAACGAATGCGTACATTTTTTTATATTTGTACGATAATACCGATGAAATAAATTAATCATATAGATAACTTTTAATTAAATAATAGTAAAGAAAATACTGGATTTTATCGACGATGCGAATATGACAAATTTGCAACGGTAATCAACAAATGAAAACGCGTTTAAGAGCTTGGCGATGGGAAAAAAAAAAAGAGAGAAAAAAAACATAGAAAGAAAGATAGAAAGTGACAACGGGGAGTGATCATCAATTTAATTGAATTCAAATATTTTTAACGTTAGTGTCAATACCGTTCTAATTAATAGTCAAATTAACAGGACAAAGAATATAAATGAAGTTAAAAGAATACGAAATGGTAGGTAAATATGCATCTAATTGAAAAAGTTTAACTGTTAACTTATAAATTGTCAATAACTTCTATCGAACGAAGAAAAATATCAAAAATAAAGTGAGAGTGAGAAACAGAAAGAGAGAGAGAGAGAGAGAGAGAATTGAAGTTTGAAAAATTCGTTAAAACAACTCACCAGTTGAAACTTTACATTTTTCATTTCACAATTTCACAATTCGTGTTTCTTTACGAAAGACATCGTAAATAATCTCAGAAAGCTCTTGTAAGAAAATAAAAAAAAATAAAAGAAAGTTAATCGCGTGTAACTGCGTGAAAGTAAAATAAATTTAAAGTATTAGTGACATCATGATTTTATGATTACGGTCGTAAAATAGAAAGAAACAAAGTATAAAAAGAAAAAGTATAGTACTCGTTAAGTTACACGTTATTCGCGTTACAATTTTCCAATAAACGTCAATATACGTAACACTTCGATTAAAATTAATAACCGTAATAATAATTACGCTAAAGTTTTTTCCAATCTCGAATAAAAAAAAAGATTAAATTGGTTAAAATGGTTAAAAAATAAACAAAAAATAAGTAAATATAAATAATACTGAAATAAAAATAAATTTACATATTTTTTTTTTAAATAAAATATTATATTATAGTAATAGAAAAAGTATAAATTAACATTTTTTCTATTTTTTTTCTAATAAAAATGTACAAATTCATTATTATTTAATTTACTTAAACCCCCTTTAGGGTTCGTAGCATTTGTCATAACTTTAACTCGATCGAAACGTTTCAACAAAAAACCAATTGTTAAATATTTTTATCCAGTGTAATCAAAGCTTGTCTCTTATAAAAAAAAAAAAAAAGCAAAAAATATTTGTCACATCACTTTCTATCTCTCTTTTATTATATTTATAAAAAGATATTATTAACTTCGAAAATAGAATTAAAGTATTAGCCTTATTGGAAGTTTCATGTGGTAGAAAACCATTCTGGCAATGATTATTACCACTACTATTGCATTTACCAGAATAAGTCTTCTCTATTACGAAGCTAATTAATGAAATTGCGGTAAAGCATTAACCGTAGATATATAAACTAAATATCAGAATAAAATGACTAATAAATTCCTCTGTAAACATGTAATACAATTAACAAAATGAGATATTTTCATTAATTTCCAAACAATCTAACAATCATTCCAAATGTTAAATATTTAACAATCAAATTCTAATAGTACAACATCGTGAGGATTTATGATTAATAATATTCGAAAATATACAACAATATACCAACTCTACCTATACGAATTATTTTCAAATCAACGTTATTAACGATATTGATAACGCACGCATACGTACAAATGAAAGGAAAGTTTAATTTTCCTTTGACAAACGAAAATTTCATGATCGTCATGAAACGATTATTATACTAACCAGGTCCGCTTGTCGAAGGACAACCTTTTCTGCTTGAATAGCTTTTCATGTCAAACAAATACCATTTCCTGCCTAGTATAATATAAAAAGAGAGAGAGAGAGAGAGAGAAAAGGTTTTAATGATTTTCTTGCAAAACTCAACTTTCCCCTTTGATAAATCGAGTTCCGCTCGGCAGGTATAAAGTGTTACCTAACATTCCCATCCTTAAAATGGGGTAGTAATAACAGGGGGTTAGGAGGGGGATGGACCCATTACAAACAAATAAAACAAAAGGAAGGGGAATTGTGTGTCCACCCCCCACCCCTTCTGCAAATTTCATTCAAACGATTAAATATTTTTCGTTTTTTACTTTTTTTTTCTTTTTTTTATACGTAACGAACGTTCGTATTATCTTTGTTCATGTACATATTTATTTTAGTTTTACTTATGTTGAGTGAATTTTTTTTATTTTAATCGCGTTTCGGTGCAACTCCTGTTACCGAAATTATTGGTGGGTATTACGTGTACTTTATTATATTTTTATATATATAAAATATTAATTGATTTGTTACATTTTATTCTTTATATTTTATTATTATTATTATTATTAATTATTATTATATTTATTTTTTATTATTATTTATTTGTTGTTGTTGTTGTATTAGTTATTGTAATTATTTATGTTGTTTATAATTATAATTATTACTTCAAATTTATTACATTTAAATTTGTAATTTTCGATTAGATAAAAAGTTAATTTTTTAAAGAGAAGATATAGTTGAAGGAAAAAGAATAAAAAAATGAAAAAAAATGAAAGGGGGAAGGGAGGAGGGGGGGAAATAGTTAGATAAAATGTTCACGACTGAATCGATTGTTGCGTGCTTTGCATAGATCATTCGTAAAGTGCTTTCTTTATTCATCGTTTTTATATCCTTCGAAGAAAATGATTTGCATGAAAGTTAGGCAGCTTTGAGAAAACTCTCCCCTTTTTCACTTTTACCAACGATAAAAGTATCATAGCTATATATTTAAGGCTTCCTGTTTTCTTTATTCTTTTTATTATTTTTCTTCTTTTTCTTCTTCTTCTACTTTTTCTACTTCTTCTTCTTCTTCTTCTTCTTCTTCCTCTATCGTTTTCAAAGTGAAAAGAATATTAACATTACCGGACGACCTACTAAGCTCCTATTTATCTAGATAAAAGAAAAATATTCTACGAATCAATATATTTTGACATTAACATTTTTATTCTCTGACCCACCCCTAAAATTGTTATTTTTCCAATTTATATAGGCATTATAATAATAATCAAATATTTCTAAAATTACAATATGGGATATCAACATTGTATGATATGTATTTTTTGCAAACTATTATCATCCCCATAAAATAACATTAAAATCAATATATATATATATATATATATATGGTATAAACTATATTAATAATTAATAAATAAAAATATTTGTATGAAAATAATATTTTCTTTTATAAATTTACAAATATATTAATATGATATTTATGTTTGTTCAAATATATTACCAACCTCTTCCCCCCTCCCCCCCTATAGATCAACATTATATTTAATATAAAAATATTTTAATAAAAATAAAACAACAAATATATATATATATATTTCTTTTATAAATCTACAAATTTGTTCATATTCGATCAACATATAAGCCGAATTGTAAGGCTTTAAAAAAAAAGAAATATGGATTACTGATATTCGATATATTTCAAACGTGAAACCTTCGATGTCTCACTTATACGTGACCAACATATTTCTCTTATTAGCTCTCTCACCTTTAGAATCTTCCTAATACAAAATTTATCTATCATATAGATAAAATGTACAGATCCATATATATATATATACACATCGATACACATATATATGGAAAACATGGTATCCTATAGAAAATTTAACTTTCGGGTCACGTTTTTATATCTCAATTCGGAACAACCAGTTTTTCTCTAATCTACATTAAAAGGAAATCGAAAAAAAAAAGAAAAAGAAAAAGGTCTAACGTTGCAATGTGAATACGATACAACTTTCAAACGATTCACGTTTCAAAGTATTTTTTCAAGATAATTCGTGGAAGAAAAAGAGATCAAGATAATCGTGACACGTCGTAAACGAATTAGGAAGTGATCTTATTCGTCTGTTACTCGTATAAATTTATCCCTTTTCTTTTTTTTTTTTCATTTTCTTCTACTTCTTCTA
The DNA here is from genome assembly GCA_010416905.1 of Polistes dorsalis. NCBI lineage: Eukaryota > Metazoa > Arthropoda > Insecta > Hymenoptera > Vespidae > Polistes > Polistes dorsalis. The sequence goes on from QUOG01000169.1 coordinate 15,758, forward strand.
CTTCTTCTTCTTTTTCTTCTTTTTCTTTTTTTACAACAAACCAAAGTAGAGAAATAGAGAACTAGTGTGTACACTCGATTGCTTTGCACTTTTCTTTTATTACCCATGCACGAGATTAAACTGAAAGATATACGAGCTTGACTTTCTTCAATCGGATTTGTCGAGTGGCTGTTTAATGAATTCGAACGGAAACATACGATTTACCCTTTATTTTTTCTTTTTTTTTTCTTATTATTATTATTATTATTATTATTTTCATCGATAATAAGTAACACGTGTAACTTTGAAATTCACATCGCGTAATAAATTAAAAAAATGGGAAAATAAACATACTTTTCTTCTGTTTTTTTTTTTTTAAACGAATCGGTAAGAATATTGTTTTAATTATTCCATCTTAAAAACGATATTTAAGGGGATTCCACTTTTCTTTGCATAATATTTTACACCTCCCAATTCTCATTATTATATAAAATTTTATTCTATATATAATCGGTAAGAATATTAATTAGAAGTCAACTAAAAAAAATATATATAATAATTAATATTTATATTATATATATATTAAATATATATTTATATATTAAGTTATCCAATAAGTTCAAGCGGATTTTGTTATTAATTTATTTATAAACAAAAACCGTAATTACGAACTTATTGGTCAAACTTAATTAATATATTAAATTTAATAATTATACGTTTTAGTCATATATTAAATGTATATAAAACCTATATAGATAATATTAATATAAATAAACGTGATTTTTTGAAATATATTTGTGCTTGTGTGACAATTATGGTGACCGACATTAATTGATTAATACAATTAACAATCAAACGATAAATGCAGGTTTGTGCTCTCTTGGAACAGTGAAAAAAAAAAGAAAGGGATCAAAAATTAATGACAAAAAAAAGGGGGGGGGGACAAGGGTAATTGTTGTTTGATTGTTTGAACGAAGATTTTAACAAGCTTTTTTTTTCCATAAAATAAGATATATTAATGTTTTAAAAAATTATTGGATCCTCTCGGTTGGGATTGAGTGACCTCGTGGAACGTTAACTTACCGAAGAGAGAGAGAAAAATCAAGCAAGTCAAAGCGAATGGAAATTTAACCCCGGCACAACCACTCATAATCTCATTTCACTAACTAACTGCATTTCCCCCCTATCGTTTGAAAACACCAAAAGGTAGCCAAGTTAAAACCCTCGTTTTCTCTCTAAACTTCTTCATTTTATTATCTTACATATATATATTTTCTTTTTCTTTTTTCTTTAGCTTTATTTTCTTCTTTTTTTTTTTAATTGCAATATTTATTTTATCACATAACCAACCAAACTTCGTTTAATTTTTTTCTGACACATATTTCTATTAATTAATTAATTAATTAATTTATTAATTTATTTAAAGCGTATCCTGGTCACTGCTTTTTAACAAATAAAATGTGAAAAAAAATGTCACTGTCCAATTTTCTTCATTACTTTAATTATCATTTGTTTTATAATTATAACACGTCGAACTAAAACTTCTTCGTTTTTAATTTTAATATTCGTTTATATATTTTTCTCGAGTATGTATTTTTAGATTTTTAATATTAATTAATTAATTCGTCTGTTTCATTAACGCGTCTTGTTTTGCGGTCGCTAATTAAATTGAAATAAAATAAAATAAAATAAAATAAAATAAAATATAATAAAATAATAAATAGCGAGCACGCAGAAGAGTATAATACGAAATATCAAATCGATCAATTCTCGAGAACAACTATTTCCCATCGCACACTAACTTATTCACCAATCAATTAAATAATCAAAATCGATTGGAGATAGTAACTTGAGCAACACGAGCGAGCAATCGTTACAATGAAAATGATCAAATATTACCATAACGAAGAATTATTAAAACTAGAGGAGAAAAAAAAGACGTGACCAGACGAGACTAATAAAAGACGAATAAGAAAATAAAAAAAAAAAAAGAAAATAATCCGATTGACGCGAGAAAATAAATCAAACTTTCAAATGCAATCGATTACTTTAATAACGTCATTAATTTCATCATTTATTTCAACGCGAAAATATTATATCGACGAATAAAAAAAGATGAAGACAAAAAAATGAAGAAGTAAAACGACAATCAGCAACAGCAACAACAACAACAACAACGAACTTCGACGTCAATTAAATAAATCTCTCTCGATTATTATAACCTTCCACGAGGGGGGATTTGGATTTATTATTCAAGGTACACGATAATATAATATAATATAATAATAATAATAATAATAATAATAATTGTACGATAATAAACACAACAAATCAAATACGTATTATTCGTGTGTATAATTCTTTATGCATGTGTGAGATGCAACAGCGTTTGTTTATATCCATCATTTCTTTTCCATTTTCCTTTTCGTTCTTTTTTCTAATCGCACCAGAGTGTATTAGAAAAAATAACGTGGAAAGGTACGTGAGAAATAAAAAAAAAAAAAGAAGAGTGTGTAAAAAAAATTAAAAGAAAGAAAGAAAAAAAAATGAAAGAAAAGAAACGTGTATCGTATATATATTTGATATTAATAAATAATAATAATAATAATAATATTAGTAGTGTAATGTGTAAGATCGAAAGAATGTATAAAATCTACTCACGATTATGTGGCACGTTTTGGTGGTGCGGCAGGACTGTCGTCGTCGAGGGTTAGAAAAGCACGTCGGGTCCCCGTTAAAGAGACTTTCCAACCCCCACCCCCTAATCTCGAACCTCCCTCCTCCCCTTCGATTCACATCGCGCAGACGTGCTTTCCATCCCCTCTATATACATTTACATATACACATGCCAATCTAGATATGACCGAAATGGACTATGCGTGTGTACACATACGCGATTGTATTTGTATCTTTTTATATATATGTGTAAGTGTGTAGGTATAAGTACGCGTATGAGTATGTGTGCGCGTGTGCAAGTATTACAGGAATGTGTGAGGTGAGTGTGTACAAATATTACGTGAATATTCGAGGTATGTATGTGCAAGTATTATGAGAATGTGTGTGATATGTGTGTATGTGTGAGTGTGTGTGTAAGGGAGAAAGAATGAGAAAGAGAGAGAAAGAGAATAGTGTTCGAATTTTCTCCTATCTGATAACGAGAGATACACCAAGGAAATGGATACCTACATAAGGTTTGGGATCGTATTGTAACGATACTAATGTTTATACTTAGAATAAATATACATAATATATCGATATATCATTTGTGTTTAAGTAATAAAATAAATGAGGAAATTTCTATTCTGATTTATAAATGGATTTTTCTTTTACTTTGTTTTTTCTTTTCTTTTTTTTTTTTTAATATCATTTATATAATATTACTATCGACGTTTTATGAGCTTCAAAATCCCAGACCACTGACGTGATATTATATTTAATTCAAAACGTCCGAGCTTTTATTTCGTGGAACGTATGTAAAACTGAAGGAGTCAGCGCGTTGCATTGCGAAAAAGATTTTAAAAAAAAAAAGAAAGAAAAAAAAAAAAAAAGAAAATTGAAAGAAAAAAATTCCGTACAAAAAGAAAAAAAAAAAAAAAGAAGAGAGAGAAATAATAAAAAGGAAGAGAAAAAAATAACGAAGACAGGGAGGAAAATATCTGTTATCTCAAGAGTACGAGCATAGAGAGGTAAATGCAAACTTTCTGATGGAACGTGAAAAAATAACATCCCTTGGGATAGTCGTAAGAAAAAGTAGTAGTAGTAGTAGTATCGCGGTTACTGCTCGTGAAACAAGAATAATATACTATCTTACTCACTCTCTCTCTCTCTCTCTCTCTCTCTCTCTTTTTTTTTTCTTTCTTTCCACTCTGTTCCCTTCCTTCTATTTTTTCTTATTTACAATTGTGCTTACACGTAAGATTTTTTTGTGTAACAAATTAATCGTCGGACTCGTCGTTGCGATCAAATTTAACAAAAAAAAAAATCCAACCTAATCAATTAATAATTATCATTCGGTCGATTAGAATCGCAATAGAAATGGAAATAAATGATCAAACGATTCTATTGACAAATTATAAAACGTATTTAACATCGTAAGAAATTGCACGAAATGTTCCATTTTTTTTTTTTAAGGGGAAAAACACCCCCTAATACGATTAAAAATATAATAATTATTTGATCCTAATAATAATAATAATAATAATAATAAGATAATTTGTGAACGTTATATGATAAATGAAGAAACAATCTAACTTACGCGAGTTTGATAAAAAAAAAAAAAGAATAAATGTTTCTAATAAATTGCACGCGAGAGAGATAGAAAGTTAGGCGAAACGGTGAGAGAGTTGGGAAAGGTAGGAGGGTTGGTTAAAGGGGGGTGGTAGGGGTACATTGGCACTAATTACAAAGTTGCAACGATTCGAGGTCGGTCTTCGAGCCAGTTGCTCATGAATCTTTCACGCTCATTCAAGCTTCGTCCATTACACCGTGAAACGCTTCTCTCGACACCGAGTAAAAAACCATGGGGAAGGATAATAGACCAAGTGGAAAGAGAACGTACGAGGTAAGACAGGTCTCTCTCTTCGGAAGAACGAAGAAACGAGATAGTGGGAAAAAGATAGAGGAGAAATAAAAAAAGAAACAAAAACAAAATTCAAGTATGTGGAAAGAAAAAAGAGAAAAAAAGAGAAAAAGAAAGAAAAATGAGAAAAAAGTTAATTCAAAGAGATGAGAAGAAGAAGAAGAAGAAGAAGAAGAAGAAGAAGAAAAATAAAAAAGAAAATAATTAATCGAAAAATGGAAAAGAAAATTAATATAAGGAGAAAAAAAGTGAACAAAAAAATAATAACATATTACAGATAAAAGTTTGCCGAAAGATTGAGGTAAATTACTAAAAAAGAAAAAAAAAAAAGAAAGGGTAAAAAGGGTCGCGAAAAAAAAGAAAACAATGGAAACTAATAAATAGCGGTAAGACGTATTTTACACCCCATACCCTCCCCCCCAGCCCCGTTCCGCTTCTTCGTCGTCACCTTTTTTTAAAATGATCAAAAGAAAAAATTCATAAGAAAGAATACTATAAATGTGGTGGGGGGAGTGGGGGTGGGATTCGGGTACTCGCGTAAAAATCTCGCCATCGAGAATATTCGATGACAAAGTAAAAAAATAAAAGGAAAATAATAAGGGGGGAAGAAAAGAAAGAAAAAGAAGAAGAGGAGGAGGAAGAGGAGGAGGAAGAGGAGGAGGACGAAAAAAAGGAGGAAGAAGAAGAAGAAGAAGAAGAAGAAGAAGAAGAAGGGACGATGTTAGTTAGACGTAAAAAGGGATCACCGAGAGCTAACGATTGCTCTAGTAAGCTCATGGGGGATTTTAATAAAGGAAGGAGAACTTATTCATACCTGCGCTCATGGCGCAAGCGCCGGAAAGCCACCTGTAGCCCCAGCTTCCAATCAATACATCACACTGAGAAAGAGAGCCAGATGCAGACTGATGCGAGCGAGCGAATGAGCGAATGAGAGAGCGAGAGAGAGAGAGAGAGAGAGAGAAAAATATAAAACTAGATCGTGGCTACACAGCTACCAGGTAGCAATGGGTATATAACTGGAGCACACCGACCTGCTAACCAAACCAGAAATCGCCTGTTGCTGCTTCTCTTATTACTACTTGCTGCTCCTACCTACTCCATTGCTTGCTTGCTTGCTTGCTTGCTTGCTTGCTTGCTTGCTTGCTTGGCTGTTGCTTCTTTTACTGCAATTATTATTACCATTATTGGTCATAATATTTCCTTGTATCTGAAATATAATAAAAAATTACACGACAATTTTAATTATGCGAATACAAGTTTATACATTATAGTATTTGTATCTAATATTTTTATACAATTTTATATATTATATTTTTTG
>QUOG01000170.1:0-17774 GCA_010416905.1 Polistes dorsalis
ACTGAGAAAAAAATTTTCACATATTTAATTATCAATAACTAATTAAATGATTAATAAAAAATTTTAAAACATATGGATTTCGAATTAGCAAATAGCTAGCAATTAAATGTATATCTTCATTTTTCTTAATTCTGGTGGTCGTGTGCCAACTTTTTTGTGCTACTAAAGTGGCTTTTGCGATTATTTTTTCTAGGTCCATGAGCCACTATAGTGGCTCACTCGAATAGCTTACTTGCTCACCTTTTGAATTAAATAATCGTCTTCATAGTCATTCATATTTAAGTAAAATGTTATAAAGTTCAAGTATTAACAATATATTTTTAAGAAAAATTATAATTTTTTAATCATTAAGGAATCTTTACGTAAAACATAGGAACTTTCTTTATATACGGCTAATAATGTTAAAACATTTAGATAGTAAAGTACTGCGTTTTATATAGGGTAACAGTTTAATAAAAGACTTCGCATTAACTTCTATTATATTATATTTTTATTATAACGCGGCAGTTGCAAAATCTTTTTGAAGAAGATATACACATAAAAATTAAAGCGAACAAAAAGATGTTAATCAGTCAGGGCTAACAGTTTATTTTAAATAGCACAACCATCAACTTTTTGTGCTTAGGTGTTATGTAATTGTAAAAAAAGACTATACTATATTATTGCATACAAAAAATAGAATATTTTTTTTTTAAGTTCTTGTCTTAACAACAAAAATAATATTGAATACATTTATTGTCATTTAATGGTAAGTATCACAAAAACATAAGATTCAATAAAAATTTTTCATTTTTAAAATTTCTAAATTTTTAAACTTTCGAGCATTTCAGCAATGATGACTTGTCTCTTTTTCACAGGGTTAAACGTAACAAAATAATAGGAAGGTTTGTATTGAGCAAAACTGAGTTATTTAAAGCAAATATGATTTTTTTTTGTCTTCCGTCGTCACAGACATTAGAAAATATATTATCATTGTCTGAGTAAATTGACAACCCATAAGTAAGCTTATTATAAAGAAAAAATTCGAATGGATATATCCTCTGTAATTAAAAAACTAATTATTAAATGCCTACGTAGAAAAATATTATTTTATAAATAAATCTTTTGAAACCTTATGTCTCTTGTAGCATGTCGTTTATTGGGATAAAAATTGTGAGCATTGACTGAAGACTGTAGTCGTATGCTATAAATTTATCACTTGATAAAATTAATTTAACATATACTTAACATATGTATAGACCTTACACTATTTTACTAATTTTCCATCATGTTCCTATCTATATGTATGCTTTGTATACATGTGAATGTGTATTGAGTGATTAGCTGTTTGGTTGTGGAGCTATACATCGGAGAAACAAAAACATTAGAGAGATAGGAAGGGAGAGACAGTTGATGTTTAAATCTAGCAAGAGTGACAGTCTTTAAATCTGGCAAGAGCGTTTTAGAAGTTTAGTAGGAAAATCTTGTAAATTAAATTTAATTAAAAACGTATTAAGATCGGCATCGATTAATGACGTGTAATAATGTATTATGTTTAAATAAATTACTCTTATTTTTAGACGAATCTAATTGTGGTTCTTACTCTCAACAAATTAAGGATTACAAACATATTATATATATATACTATTTATATATATATATATTAACAGACATATTATATATATATATATAAGTAAATAATAATATTAACGTTAAAATATAATACATAAATTACCCTATTTACATTAATTAAAACAAAGTTTAATGACTTTCTTTCGTTTGTTGAGAGAAGAACTGAAAAACAAAAAAATAAGTAAAATTTGATTTTTAAGTCCTAATAAAGCATACATAGCCTTCGCGTATCACTCTTAAGGCATGTAATAAACGTTCTTATAAAGGAATAAAATTTATAATTTACAAAACATTTACCCATTGTTTATACATTATGAAAGATTAACCTAATTCTTTTTATTACCCTATAGGTTGTTACTTTGGAAATCAACTTTAAATATATCCCCTGCAGTTATACCAACTTTACTTTTATTTTTTAAAAATGCGATTGTGCCTTGAATTTGTTGATGCGCATGCGTATAACGTATCTCCCACTCATGACGTTACCATTTCATAATTTTTTATTCCAAGTGTAATAATTATTTTTAACTAATTAACGATAAATAAAAAATACTTAACAAAATAAAGTTGAGGAGCTGGACAAACAAAAAGTGAGCAATTGATTGAAAACAAAAAGCGAGCAATTGATTGACAACAAAAATCAATAGAAAACTTCATTGCTTTTCTTAGAAATGAGAAAAAACGTGTTTTTATCATCAATTATTAATAATTAATTAAAAAATTAAATAATAAAATGAGCAATTATTGATTTTGATTGAGGAATTAGTTAACAATTTACCGCACTTATTCATTTTTGTAGATGTTACTAACTTCATTGCTTTGCTTAGAAATAAGTAAAAAGTAGTTGTATTTTTAATTATTAATAACTAATTAAATAATTAATTAATAAAGTGAGCAATTATGGATATTAAATTAGCAATTAGTGAACAACTTAATGCACTTGTTCATTTTTTCATCTGTTGAGGTTCTATGCCAACTCTTTTACGGTGGCGGTAGCCACCGTTGGTTTCTGTAAAAGGCACAAAAACAAAACGTGGTTTGACGAATATTGTGAGAAAGCCGTTAAAGTCCGAAATGAAGCGCGTATCACATGACCGACCCAAAACATGGATAAAACCTGGGACCAGTTTCTAAATATTAGGCAAGCCGGAGCATATTATGTTTAAAAATAAGAAGCGGCAATACCTTTAACAGAAAATAGAAGAGATAGATGAAAATTACTAGAGTAGTAACGTCCGCGGTATGTACTTAGGGATAAATAACTTTAGAAATGGATTCCAAACTAGGAAGGAAATGGTAAAAGATAGAGGAACGATAATCTAATTACAGATTCAACGGGAATACTAAATACGTGGAAAAACTATTTTTACTGGTTACTAAATGTTGAATTTGAAAACGACCACGTAATGGAGAGTTTTGAATTCCACGCTGCAGAACCTATGATTAACGAACTGACAATTTCGGAAGTAAAAAAGCGTTATAAGGAAATTAAAGAATTATAAAGCACCGCGTATCGACTTGATTCCAGCTGAACTAATAAATTAAGGGGGGATTAGATTAATAGAGGAAATTCATAATCTAATTAAATTAATATGGAATAAAGAAGCATTGCTGGAACAATAGAGAGATTTAATTATAATCCCGATTTTAAAAAAAGAGAATAAAATGAATTGCATTAACTACCGGGGCATTTCACTTCTATCTACGTGTTATAAAATCCTGTCGAATATTTTACTAACGAGGATTGTGCCATATGCAGACAAGTTAACACTAGATTTACCAGCTATTTAAATATACCTATTTCTACCAAAACCAGTCAGTGGTGTATAACAGTGTAACCAGTGACTGGTGTATAAGAAAAAATGCTTATTGTGACTTCCAATCTTTATTCAGTCTTAAAAAATGACAAAAAAAGTTGAGTAATATCAATTGTAATAGATAAATGGATTTACAGGCTTTGTTAAATAATAAAACATTTAATTGTTTACAGTTTGTCGGTCACAATTTCTACATAGGTAGATTTTGCTGTGTGTACACTTTCCGCATACACTTTTTTTGTATGTATTGCAGATATTTGTAGTCTTATTGTTATTGTAATATCCTATTTGACACTATTTGCGTACAGAAACCGTGCCCCTTGTAGTTAGTTTATCAGCTTCGTGTGGTTTTTGCCTTGAAGTCTGAAATTCTGAAGCAAGTTCTTCTGCTAATCGAAACAGAAAATCTTTCCATGAGATATTTTCTTCTGTTGTGTTTTTGTACAATATCCAGCTATTTATTCCAGCTAAATCTAAAATATTGAAAAACACTTGAATTGGTAACCTTCCGGAACTTGATTTCACTATATATTTTCATAATATTTGATCAATGACAAATTGAGTCCTATTATAAAACGATACAGTTTCAGGTAATTTCTTAGCAGCTTTATCAATTTTGATGTGTTTATGTTTTGTACTTAGTATAAGTACTTTTTTATTTAGTTTGCTCTTATAAACGGTAAGGGTGCATCCATTGGATTTGTAGAATACCATTATATATATTTTGTAGAATACCAAATAAATTTTAAGTTTGCAGGTTTTCGGCAGTTCCCTCTTGTTTGCGCGTATTGTTCCAAGCAACGAAGAATTTTTAGATCTTAATTTTAACGCTAAAGGAATACTTGTAAAAAAATTATCGGTTCATACAGTTTCTACCCTTTATAGCATACGGTTCAAGGAGTCTCATTACGACAAATTCGCTTAGGGGGATTGATGCATTTCGAGCCTCGTCTTTTCCTAAATTACGGAAAGCCATTTATCACATATTTCGTCTCTACATCAGACGCCAGCCAAAATTTTATGCCAAATTTATGTTTGTTTGGCATATATATATACTGGGTAAATCTATATCTGGCCTTCGTTGGAAAAAGTTGCCCACGGTAATATAAGCTCCCGGCTTCAATAAATTTGTCCCAAACTGCTGAGACTAAAGCGAATTTGTCTATTTGCAAACGTTGACTCCTCTGATTTCTTTTGTCTAAACGAATGTATCGCAGAATCTTAGTAAAATCACGTCTACTTATTGTGCTGGAGAAAAATGATCGTCCCCACTTGTTATTCCACAAATATTGAAGCCTCAAAGTATTTCCTTTGTACGCCCTACGTGCATACAATATTGAAAAAGAAATACCTTCAATTTTGCTTGCGTAATTGTCCAGCTTTTACCCAAAACTCGAGAGGCTTCTAACTCTGTACAAATTCGTATATGTTCCAAAATATGGTTGTCAATCAGTAATAGGAACGCACTACTTAGATTTCCGTTATATATACTGAATCGGTCTCATGATTCTACCGAATTCATACATTTCTTCATAGAAACACGCACCAGTCATTTAGACTGGTACTGGTATAAATATCAATAACAAAAAATATATTATCTCTTCTAATAGCTACAAAAGTCATAACATCATTTCGGAAAGCAAATGTTATAAGTAGTAGGAATTTTGAATTGAAATTGCACGACCAGTCAAAATGACTGGTCTGGTAAATCTAGTGTTAAGAAGGGATCAGCAATGCGGTTTTAGAAGAAATAGATCGACTACTGACCAAATCTTTACAGTTAGCGGCAATAAATACTTGGGTTTTATACAACGAAAAAACTGGTGAAAATATATCGAGGAAAAATTTTTTGTTTTAATTAGCAGAAGAATTTAGCACAGAGTATACAGATCCATCTGAACTAGAAAACTTGAATAACCTCTTGAAAAGCCCCAAGATTTCTAATATACGAAAAACTTGCCAAATAGGTTTTTGTAATGAAAATAAAACTATGAATATATTTGCAGGCTGTAAAAAACGTGTTAGTGGTAAATAATGTATTGGGTTGTCCGGAAAGTTCGTGCCGATTTAGGCACGAGAAGGTCTTTCACTAGCAGGTCTTCATCCAAAGAAGGTAATGCTCTGTATCTGGTGGGATTGGAAAGGAGTCTTATATTATGAGCTTTTACCAAATAATGAAACGATAGATTCGAAAAAATATTGTTCCCTTCTTCTTCTTCATTCTTTAGTTTAGGCAAGTTGCCTGTTTCGTAACTACGTTTTTCTGCCTATTGCACTGTTAAATTGTCGCACCATCGATTTCGTGGGCGTCCCGTACTTCTGCGGCCAATCGGTGATTTATCCCGTGCAATTCTGACGATTCTTCTGTTGTCCATTCTGCTAATATGTTCGCTCCATTCTTTTTTTTTACTTAGTATCCACTCGTTAACGTTCTCCACTTTGCATGCTCTTCTTTTATCTTCACTTCTCTCTCGGTCCAGTAGTGTTCTTCCAACTATTCTGCGAAGAACTCTCATTTCGATGGTCTCTAGTAACTGTTTCGTTTTCGCTGTGTCTAGTCGAGTTTCTGCGGTATATGTCATAATAGATCTCACCGTTGCCTTATAGATTCTTGCTTTGGTCTCTATATCCATGCTTTTGTTTCGCCATATTGTGTCATTCAAACAACCCGCTATTTTGGATGCCTTCATTGTCTGTTCTCTTACCTCTGCTTCAACACCACCATATACCCTGAAATTTCTATTCCTAGGTACTTAAATCTCATTTCCTGCTGAATGACTTTCCCTTCAATTTCCAGTTTGCACCTTAACGGTGTCTTTGACGTTGTCATGCATTTAATTGTCTGGGCCGATATCTTTATATTGAATGATTTGACTATACAGTTAAATCCATGTAGTTTGTATTGTTCTCAACTTGATAAATTGAAGACGGCAATTGAACAAAAACGTCCAAAAATTGCGAATCGGAAGGGTGTCGTGTTTTATCACGATTATGCGCGACCGCACGTGTCTTTGAGGAATCGGCAAAAATTGTTGGAGTTTGGTTGGGATGTCTTACTTCATCCACCGTATTCGCCAGACCTTGCGCCGTCGGATTTCCACCTTTTCCGGTCGTTACAAAATTCCCTTAATGAGAACAATTTCGACTCTTTGGTTGAGATTAAAACCCATTTGGACAAATTTTTTGCCGAGAAATCTGAAAGGTTCTGGAGGGACGGAATTCTCAAGCTACAGGAAAGATGATGAAAGGTTGTGGAGTGGAATGGTACCTATATAATTTAATAAATGTATATCAATATTTAAATGAGCTGCGTTTTAATTGTCCTAAAATATCGGCACGAATTTTCCAGGCAACCCGATACTTGTAGAGTCATTTATGAGATGAAAAATACGAATATTTGTATTTTTACATTTATATTAAATTTTTATACTTTTTTTTTTTTGAAATAAAATCGATTTTAATAGTAGAGTTACCGCATTTAATTATGGAAACTCTGATATACTCGTATATTACTAGAATGCACATATATTAGTATGTACTAGTATTTTTGATTCAATCATTTTTGCAATAATCATTAGCCTTGGTTGTCAATTACAGCAAAAAGTACGTATACCAGTATCATATAGGCTTAGAAAACACGAGGTTCAACTAGGGTATCTCGGAGGTGTCCTGGGGGATGCTCTCTAGTTTAGGTTTCTGCACCCTGGTGGTATGTGAGAGAATCGTGGAGTGAGTGGGTGTGTGGGTGGCTATATATGTATGTATGTTTGCTCTTTTTAGCTATTGCCAATATACAGGCAAGTAGCATACTTTTCTGAATGAATGTGAAAACTTTAATTATAAGCAGGTAGGACTCCAAAAAAACACGTGGTGTACTTTCATCGAAAAGTGGAAGTCCCTCAACCTCCTGGTTTTATATAGAAGAATAGTTACAAAATTATATTGTTTCATTTTATCATGCTTGTTTTATAAATTAATTTTGTCACTCTTCTGTAATCTTTATTATGTATCATGATTCAAAAGGATTTGCAACAATCTGAAAGATTCATTTTTTATTTCGATTCTATCTCGAACGAAATAGAGTCGAACAAATTCGCAAATACTTTGATGAATTTGATGCTTAGTTTTAAGTATTATAACTAGCACTTCGCACTATTGCGATTTAGTCTTTGAATTATTTGATATAATTCATATAAAGAAAAAATTAAGTAAAAATATTGCAAGAAAATGCATTACATTTATTGCATTATTTCTTTCAATTCCATTTTATTACTTGACATTAAAAGTGCGACGAGTTATTGGGTCATCGATTATAATTATCTGCTTGGACATTCGATTAACTAGACTCGTGTATATGTACACGATCAATGAACTTAGAATTCACATTCATGATTCACAAGCTTTAATAATGAACAGAGAATGTAAATTCATTTTTTAATAAATGAGAAATAAAATCATAAAAACATACGAGTTAATTTGCTTAAAGTAGTAAAGAAGATCTTATCTTGCTCGCACGTAGGAAATGTCTAAATGCAATTTTCAAGACATGAAGAAAAGACGAGGCTTGTACGATCGGTATCGATCATAACCAAAAACCAATATTTATAATACGCGCCCCTAGCCGATAGGGAGTTACTAGACACTAGCGTTCATACCCTCACCACTCGGATCTCTCGAGTGCGTGCGTCCTTCTGGGCTCATTACCGAAAATACTCAGCCTATTCTTTCGCTGGACGCCTACGAGGACACATGAAAAAAACGAGCGACAGCATTATTAGAAAGACAAAGAATTTACATACTTAGACGATTATACCTTACCGTATAATACAGCAACGGTGGTGGATCGCAGAGGCGATAAATTGACACATAATTACGGTAACGAAAGACAGAGGCGATAATTAACGGTGAGAGATCCTATTTCTATTTCTTTCCAACCGGATCACCCATCCGAATTAATCGCGACGAGAAGCGGTCCACGTGCATAGTCCGTGGTTGACCGTTATTTACTTGTATTTTAACACTAACCCTTTGCGGTCCTATGTCAAGTGTAACTGGACATCGCTTTTTGTTCTGGCGCGTTCTATGTCGAGTGTGGCTCGACTGTTCTGCCGCTTTGTGTTCTGTTTCACCTGATTATGTCTCAATCTTACGTCTTATCATTAGTACGTTACGCTAATAAGGTCATAAATGTTTTCCAAAGTAAACGTTACCAAGCGGATAAGCGACTAGTGAAATTTGTGCGGACCAGCTGGTACGGCACTTGCGAATCTAGCGCGGACCTGCTGGAACGAAATGGTGAAGAGCGCTCGGTCCGCAAAGGGTTAAACTTCCCGACATACATTTCATGTATACCTAATCCTATCATGAGCTATAATATATTTACCTATCATATGTTTTAAAAAATATATGTATCTTAATACAAAATGAGATTTTAGTCAATTGAATCGTAAACAAAATATTTTTCTGGTGCTACAATAAAAACCCACTCTCCTTTTTTCTATTCAGAAAGTTTTTCTTACCTTTATGCATTTTTAGCACATTTTGTACAAATTACAGAATTTTATATTGCACATTTTCCACATACCTATTTTTTAGATTATTTATAAATTTTGTTAGTCTTATTAACTTTACAATATCTTATTGATCAACTCTGCCCTTTATAATATTTCGTTTAGTGTATCCTATCGGTCCTGATATTTCCTTGAAAATATTATAAATCGGTGCTCTTCCGCGATTAGACCATTCTTTTATATTTTGCCAAACAGTTCCGTTCATAGTAGTTTCAATCTCTTCCTCATTTTCACTTTCGGAACTAACTATAAGTCTCTTTCTTTTTTGTCCTCTTCGTATATTCAAAATATTCTCTTCGTCAGTCTCGCTGTCAAATAAGTCACAATTATTTTCTGCTGTATCAATATCAATATCGGAAACTTCTTGGTCATCTTCCGAACAATCCTCGTCGATATTATTTATGTTGTCTAATAATTTGATATTCCTTGAATGTCTTGACATTTTTGGGGATGAATATACAAATGATAAAGTAAAAACTAAAATATAAAAATATTAATTAAACAGGGGACAAAAACATTGAGACCAGAAATAAAAAAAAAACAATAGTCAATCATAACACCAAATATTTGTTGGCTCTATGGACTTTGTCGAAACTATTACTTGTACCACGTAATAATTTCTATTATACACTGTGAAATTTTGATGCTCTATTTTCGGAGTCCAAGATCATACTGTCGTACAAAGAACGCTGTAAATTTGCTCTAATCAGGTGCGTTTGTCTACACTGTAGATCCACAATTACATTGTAGATTCGTAAAACAATTTCAGAAGTGCGCTTTCCGAAGAATATAGTCGTAAATAACATAAATTTTTCAAACGGTCAAATGACCGCTCGTGGTAGGCTAGTCATGCTATGAATTTTTTTCGGAAAGTAAATAATAAAAAAAGTTGTGAATATTGAAAAATGGGTTGTATGTATGTAAAGAGAATATATCCTCTTTAAACTTGGCGCACCAAGTATGGTCCGCGAGCCTCTATGACAGTATATAAGACGAAGAAAAAGTGTGATAACGTATTCAATTCATATAAGTTCGTTATAAAATAATATATTATTAATTGCTATAAACCGTACGGGTGATTAAAGCAGGGTTGTAAAAGAGAGAGGCGAATAATTGACTTTAATTTTCGTTTCTCTTATTTTGCAGGTAGCATAGTAATTTTAGGTATTGTAAATAGTAATATTAATTACAATATAACCTCTTATTTTACAGAGAAACTAATCAGTCAATTTATTTGAACCATCCGAACCCTCGATATAGAAACATATTATATGTATATTATAGGAAAAATCAATAAGCTACACGGTGATATAGTAACGTTGTATACGATAAATTTTAAACGAAATTTCAAAAACGGTCATTTGACCGCACATGGTAGGTTTAGTGCAAATATCAACCAGGATTTTTATGCCGCAAGGCTTTTCCCTGACGAGCCAATAAAGCATTACACTTCTATTGGCTCAACCACGTGTTTTTTATTTATTTTAATTCACCTTTTCACTTTCCCCATAATTAGCTTAACCTAATCGCCGGAGGACTCCATGTTGGAGGAATTTTGGCAAATACAAGGCTTATAGACGAAGAGGCCCCTACCTTACTGTAGCTGAAGAGGGGCAACTACAGGTCATCGAGTTATTTTCACAGGTTCAACGGCAAGTTCGAACTTTCCGGGAATAATTCTCTAGTCATATTTTACATTTTATTGTATTACTTTTTTGCTCGCCATTAATTTATTGTTATAATTGGAGATGATGGATCATTCTATCTCCTTGGAACACTAAATTGGTGTCTAAATCGTCAAAAAGATGCATAAGTTTTTAGATAGATTCAAAAACATTAAAATTACCTTATTAACACATTACGTACGGGAGCCGAGATATCTAGTTTTCAAGAAAAAAATCACGAGAAAACCGAAATGCATGTAGATTATTACAATTTATACATGAACGGCGTCAACCTCACTAACCAATATCTGTCATGTTATTTAATATTGAGAAGAACAATTAAATGGCCGAAAGGGATAGTACTATCTCTAATTTATGCGGCCTGTCAAATGCATTTAAAATTAATAATTTTTGTAATTACAAGAAAATTAAATATAAAGATTTTTTACTTGCTATGATGCAATTATGGATATCGGAAGAAAAAAACTCAATAACTACTATTATGGATATTGAACAAAGTATTATAAATACAAGAGATCATGTACGAATCGACTCGCCATATAGACTCTCGGGTAATATAAAAAAGCAAATCCTTGAACCAATAATAGACAAAGCCATAAAGAAATTCCTAACAAAAAATGTAAAGTCTGTCTGTCAAATAGAAAAAGGAGCGAAACAAGATACTGTTGCAAATTGTGTTAAATACAATGTTGCAAAAGCGATGCTATTGACCTAATCCTCAGAAAGTGATGTCTGAGAGACGTCATTTATTTTATGTGCCATTGCAGGACTTTGACGTATTCGAGACGTCAAGGATAATTTTTGGCTAATACCGGGCAGAATATATTATTGGATTTTAGCTGTTTCGTTTGTGCGTCGATGCTGTTTTGTTTAGACTGTTGAGGATACATTCCCCCTCTCAACAGTACCTATAACAAAAATCGCATCAGCAAACAAGAAAACATCAAGAATCGCAATGAAAACGGTAATCAGTATAGCAGTGATCTCGCACGCCGAACGCCATAGAACATATCTGAATTTTATAAAAATCAGAAATAATTATCTCAATATGTTTGAGTTGAATGCATTATATGAAAGTGACCATGAAAGTCTATTATATTATGCTGCCCTATTAGTAATAATGAAGTTGAAAATGGTCATCAAAATGTTCATACTGTTGGGTATTCTCAAGTGATGCTTCAGATTCAAGTAAAGCAAGCTCTATTTAACAAAGACTGCGTAGACGTGCAGGAACTATTTCGAGCAGTGAAGATTCTGACGCAGAGGATGAATGAGGAATTGGAAAGAGGATCAATATAAAACAATTTACAGCAACTTTCTGTAACAATTGTTCAGTTCTACGAAGATTGGGTATAAAGGGAACACCTCTGTGTTTTCAAAGAAGTATTATGTGATGCGTTTTTTGAAATAATAGTTAGAGAAACGAATAGATATGCAGCAAAAACGAGAATGGAAAATGAATTCTGGGTATTGCTATCAATTTAAAATATACACAGGACAAGACGTACTTCAAGGAAGTAATGTAATACAAGTAATGTAGTAGAAGGAAGTAAGTATCCTGTCCTTAGGTTGGGATGACAAGAAGGATGTGTACGTAATAAGCACGAAACACTCAAGAGCAGAAATGGAATACGGGAAAAAAAGAAGGTGAAGAATAAACTGTGTTAAAACCGACCTGTGTTGTGGAGTAAAACCGGGGAATGGGAGGTATCGACAAGCAAGTTTTGCATGTTCCCCTCTCACGCGAAAGTGTGTAAAAGGACATAAGAAAATATTTTTTTATATGTTTGATATTGCAATCTATAATACTTATGTGTTATATTCTAAGTTGTCTACTTCACTAAAGCAATCGATTGTGAATGTTCGATTGAATCATGCAGAAGATATGGTCTGTAATTTATCACTTCTGAACTATCCAACACGCGGCAGACCGACAGAAAGTGATTGCAGCCGACTCGATTACAAGCAAAACATTGGGCCTATTTTTCCGAACATATACCTACGACAAATAAAAACCAACATTCTGCAAGAAGATGTCATGTGTGTACGAAACACAATATAGGAAATGAAACAACTTGGCAGTGTAAAACAAGTCTCGTTCCACTACATATGCAAATGCTTTTAAAAGTACCACACGTTACAAAACTATTAAATTATTATTTCATGGTAAAACTATTAAATTATTATTTCATGGTAAAACTATTAAATTATTGTTTTATTTTAAAACTATTAAATTATCATTTTACGGTATTACTTAATTAATTATCAACCTTATTGAATGTTATAAAGCAACGTAACTTTCAAAATAAAACGCCCTGTTTCTGAACTTGTACATAAGTGTTCTTAACTGATCCAAATTAAATGGTATTCTACGGACGCGTCAACACGCATTTTATTTGTATGTAAGGGGTAATTAATTAATTATTTATTTCACTCGTTTAATTATTATACATTAACATTATATACAAACTTGATTAAATGTTATGTAGAAACGAAAATTTCACAATTAAATGTTCTGTTTTTTAAGCTTCGACATAATAGTTCAGTTGAGCCAGATTAAATAGTATTTTTCGGATGCCTTTAATTTTGTTTTATATATGTTAGGGGGTTATTTTAAATTTCAAGACCTAAATTTATTCTTTAAAAAAGAGGTTATCTTTTTGTAATTGGAATATGACTAGAGTGGTTTTGTATCGGTATCGATGGGTCTTAGGGATATATAAATGACGTGAGTTTTTATTATAGGAATAGCGAGGCTTGTGTTAATATCATATTTACAGAAAAGCATCTATTGAAGGGAATCCGAAATGATGTTTTATGAGCTGGCTAAATCAGCAGGTCGAAAAGGGACGCTAGAGATCAATAGGACGTTTCTTCGATTCCCAGAACATCTTTTTTTAGAGAAAACAACATTTCCTATACCAAGAAGAACCTGAGCGATCCCGGATATATATAAATGGACATTTTTAGTTCGACACAGACAAACTGGATAACCGAACGGATAGTATTACAAATTACGTGTATTATCATTATTGGGAAGCACACTATCGGAATTTATATTTAGCAGTTTCATTTTGTTCGAAAATATTATTATAAGCGGGTTTATAAGCTAATTATTATTTAGGATTATTGTAAAAAATTATTCCTTGTTGTGTCTTAATAAACGAAAGTTTTTTCGTTCTAACAATCTATTGCTATTTAAATAATTCAACGAAATATACTTTGTCAATATGATTGCTACATTTTTAAATTATCACTATTGATTTCTTTTTACTTTTTTTTACAATAGCTTCACGATACTGAAACTTTTACGAAAATAACTATCAAATTTTAGAAATGTACTAATTATTTAATTATATACTATATTAGAGATACAATTATTTTATAGTATAACGAAAATTTCAGTATTACTTATTTGCCAACCAAATATTTTTTTATTGTTAGTGATAAAATATCACGATAATTGTTTCTTATATTTTCCACTACAAAAATAAAATAACATTCGTTTGTATGATAGTTCTATTATAAGAAATTGAAAAGTACGTTCTGAATGATTTGATTACTATATTATTTGCGAAATACAGTAATATTATATATTTCGTTTAATGAAACTTTTAAAATAATCTAGTGCAGTAAAAACATGATTTTAAAACATTGATTTAAGGCATATGTTTATTATACTCTGTCCTATTTACCTACGCCGTACATGTCTGTAGGAATTGTACATAAGTCCTACCTATACACTTTTATACTAGTAGATCTTCACCAATAAATCGAATTAAATAAATAAAATCTGTTTAACTATAAAAGTAAATACATATCAGAAAATTTAAGTTCGTTTTCATAAGCAAACAAGTTATAAATATTATTATTATTTTTGCGACAAGTTATAAATATTAGGTATCTAAAAATTATTTACTTTGAAAAATTTAATCGAGACACTTCTTTTTCGTTAAGTTTTACTTCATATATCAATTATGTCAAAACGAGGGTAAGAGGTAAACTTTCAAACAGTTAAGGAAGTGAATATAAGACGTTGCTATTCTTGAGAAATCAATACAATCGGTCGAAATCAATACAATCTTCCGACCCTGTGGGGATAAATTTTAAATGATAGAAATCAAAAATGAATGATGTCTTAGTCAATAATTACTCTTAAAAAGCAACCAACGTGTAAGGGAATTGAATCTAGTAGTTACTTCTTCATACCTAAGTAGTAAATTTACAATTTCAATAACCTTACACTAATTACATAATTTCTTTTAATTGTAACAATTCTTTAACCGAATTTTTATTTAAACTGAAAAAATATACTGTTCATTAACTTTAACGATATTAAAAATTACATTTATGTTTGCATTAACATGTTAATTGTCACAGTGATTTTATTACATAACCTGCCATGGCGCTAACACGAATTTGTTATTATTATGCATTACGTATTATATTAAAACATTATTTTGAAAAGATAAATTCTATATAGCTATATGAAATGCATTTATCTTTTTAGAGGATTATAGGTAACCCTCAAAGCGTTGAAATGGATTTATTTGTGTTGACTCGTATAATAAAATCAATAGATAGTGCAATTGATGATAGTATTTTATCGTGTGTAAACTTACTAAAAAAAAAAAACCAGCTCAACACAAAAAATGTCACGACAAACCAAAACAGGACGATTTTATACAATCTTACAAAAAAAAAAATTTTTAAATCTATGTAGGACAAACTCAAAAACCCATACTAAAAATTTCGAGACTGTACTGGTTCAAATTTCTTTTATTTGAAATATTTCAATACGGCACATTGCAATATGCGTGCATAATATTGAAGTATGTATGTTATAATTATTTATTTAAATAAAACTACATTTATATTTTTATATGACATTAATTTCCTGCAGTAATGATAATAATATTGAAAAGTTTAAATATACGGGGAAATTTATTTAAATTATCTTCTTCTTTTTCTTCTTTTTTATTATGACTTCGTCCTGTTATTGCTTTTATTGCTATTTTCGGGAGCGCTTTATTGTGTTTATCGAGGGTAAGTTACTAGCCTCACCCTCATATAATATTTAAATATGTTCCTGATAATCATGGTTTAAAAAAGATCAAATTTGATTGAAATCTGGTATACTAGTGTTTTGAAGTTACTAATTACAAATTAAAAGCCAAAATATAAAATAGATTCAATATAGTGGATATATATATATAAATTGAAAAAATTGTATATTTTTAAACAAAATATTAAGCGTATCATTTTCGTAATCATACCATTGTATAATAATTGTAAGATTAAGCTTATTATATTACCCCGATTGCTCATAATAATAGTTTATCAATATACCAACTTTCATAACAATATCCGATGCATCTTACTTAAGTACTTAATTCCTGTTCATTTTAATTAATTAAAGTATCAGTTAAATAATGCCGGAATAGATATTTTTGCGACCCCCTGCAACCTGCATAAACTTATTCCTCAGTTTTCAAAATATACAGAGTTCATTAATTGTATTTTAATCAAAGAATTTTATTAAGCTTTTACATTACATTTATATTCATCAAGATTTTCTTCAAAAAATATATTATCTATATAATGTTAATATTGTGTATAAAAAAGATATATATTATATATTCTTTTATAATTATTTTTAATAACAGATAAAAACTGACTTCCTTTTAACAAAGTTAATGATACTTAAAATAAGCATTTTGTTCTTCACACGGAGGTAAACGTGTCAATCCAGTAAAAAAACATAACTATTGCATAAATTTACATATTTAAATAGAAATAAATAAAAAACGTTTTCCTCTCCGATATCGAATGCTTTATGTCAGTATATCCAACTAAACAGTTTAAAATTTAAAATTTTAAATTTTCATCTTAAGATTTTGATCACGTTCTGAAGATTTGGGATCACTGCGGGTTGTTAAAATTCTAGTTCTTTAACTCCCAAGACACTTATATAAACAGTTAAAACCTTTGAAGATATAAACAATTCAGATGAACTTGCTCTGTTCATAAAAAACATTCAGGTAGATTCCTTGGATTTTATATCATTCGGATCTCGCTTTACAGTATAATTTAATAGAAATTTTTCAATCTTCTATGTCATTCATATATGTAGAAGCTATTATTATTAAGCCAGCATAAAACAAATTCTATGAAATAGATTTAAGCTTCTTACACGATAAGCTAGATCCGTCTGAGGAAGGTTTTAGGTATTACATTTAAAATAAAACAAGATATTTCATATCCATTCTTAATGTTAGATAAATCTAATAATAAATTAACTAATAAAACTGATATTAATTAAAAAATCGTTTCATTTAAATAATAAACTAATTTCTAATCGAATAAGCTGGATATAATATTTACGCTCCTTAATGTCAATCTGTGGTAAAAACTTCATTAAAAATTGATCACTTTATATTACAAAATAATTCTTCCTACATAAAATAGCTATTACTACTAGATTTACCATCACGTCATATGTATCAATTCCTACCATGAATGATCAATAAGATCAGCCCTTAAAAATGCTACCTCCGTCCGAAAATATGGTATACATTTACAAATCATTCTTGTTCGAATTTGTGGTATAAGTTAATTTAATTTTTGTTTTTAATTTCAGTCACTGATGGTATACATTTACAAAATTCAAAATACAAGCTAATTGTAATTAGAGTGGAACTTTTGTCTTAGTGATACGAAGAATCTTATAGGAATGTCCTCTGTCATTTAAAGCAATTAATTCATTAAATGTTTGTAATATAACAAAAACGTTATCAAATTTTTCAATTTTTTGAAATTCATTATATGCATTCAAATCGTATTGAGCAAAGCTTTAGGTTTCAAAGACTGCATAGCATTGAAGAATCCTAAATCTAGAATGGTTGACGCAATTAATCTATTAGGATAGGTTAAACTGTTGAATATATGCGCTTAAAATTTTTTTTTTATTTAAAATTACACATAAAAAAATGAATAGATTTTTCTTTTTTTTTTCTTTTTTATTCTTTTTTTTATTTTTTTTATTTTTTTTTATTTCTTTTTTTTTTATTTCTTTCTTTTTATTTTTTTTT